>JBBMOJ010000196.1:58038-74817 GCA_038090695.1 Sclerotinia spermophila | reverse complement strand
GAGAGATCTCTAGACACTTCCACGTGACCCTAGAGGCAGCTCCCGTAACAATATATTTGTGGGGTAAAAGGCTATCTAATAATATAATTGCTATTACAATGTTTTATAGTTATTTCAAATTGACTATTTTTTCAATAGGATATTGAATCTTCTTCAAAAATAATTTTTTAATCTATTTCGATCAATAATCTAATAGAGATGAACTGATTATATCGAAACTTTTTGATATACCAGATATTTTGTAATATAAGGTTTCCAATGATTATTATCCTGAATATAATATTTTAAATATATTCATTATTAGCTATTTTGATTTTTTGTAATATACTCTAATATATAAGATTTATAAGGTTTTCAATCAAACTAATAAAATAATAAGAAACCTTTGAATCAAAAATCTATTCATTATTTTGAGTTTTAATATATATTACAATATAAGAATAAAGGGAATTAATATATTCTTTTGTTATAATTATTCTAATAAAACTATTATTCTTAATATTATTCTTGTTTGGTTTTAAAGCTTTCTTAGCTTTTTCATATATATAATATTGATTTTACTAATATCCTTTCTTATTGCAGAATTTACAAAATGATTTCTTTTTATTAATTCTATCAGAAGTATTTCCTATTCTTCCTTTATAATTTCTACTACGAAATTTTCCTCCCCTTTCTCGAACACCTTTTCCTTTTGTATTATTTATTATAATATTTACTATAACAGCTTGATTAATTACATTTCAAGAAATCCTTTCAGTTTATTATAATATAAATAATATATTTTATAGATCTTTATTTGTAACCAAGATAAGATTATATTAAGTTTACTAAACTTCTATTTCTAATAATGAATTCAATAATTGGAAATAGACCTCATCATTCATAATGTGACGAATATCACGTGTTACACACGTGATATCCTATCACACTAAGCGATATTCTATCATATAAGAGATAAAGAGATCCCTTAAGGATCTCTTTCCTCTTTAGCTTTCTTATTCTAGTTATTTGACCTCTATGATATACTCTAGTATGTGATCGTGACACATAATAGATTGTCAAAACACAAATATCTTATACTGATAATCAAATAAATGATTGAAGAAGATTTATATAATCTCTATTTTGAGATCGAATAATTTACAACCGAAATACTTTTGGAGATTTTGAACAAATTGTATATTCGTAATTTTATTGAATATCAACAGATATATCCAAATATCTATAAGATTGTTTTCATTAATTATAAATATTAATTGAAAGTAATATATTGGAGTCAAACTAGAATTGATAATAGAGAACACAATTCCTTTTCTCTTCTTTCAATCAATAATATCTATACAATTGCTTATAGATACTATTTCTATCTCTATATACAACTCCAAAATAGAAATTGATATTATTGTTGCTCAAATAGATTCATAAAATCTAATCCAATTGTTGTTTTTGAAAACAATAATAGAGCTCCATTTTGTTTGAATCGTATCAGTAGTAGTTGTATTTATTATTTTGCAATAACTAGGATATTCGTATTTTACACATTATAAATATAGTAATAAAACTATTATAATATAACGCTTATAACCTATCGGAAATAGATAGCAAATTGTATATAATATAATAATATTATATATAAATAGCTATATAGTAACTTTATACTTAATAAACAAAGTTGCTATTTATATTCTACAAAAGAGATTTATATAGGGGGAAGCTAAAGGCACATACCATCAAATGGCATGTGGCACACGTGATTTCCAACAATAAGAATATATTATAGAAAATAGTTATAATAATTATATCAAAATACGATTTACAAGTATTTCAAATGGATATGATTATAGTATTTTTGAATATTGTAATATCTAACGATCTATCTATATATATTGAATTCCTATTTTATTAGAAGCAGGATAGTATATTATATAAACAATTTGGAGAGGATTCTAATAGAGTTGTTTAGGTTAACTAACTAGTTAAAGCCTTTTATAGCTTAAAGCAAGTATTATACTAATAACAAGAAACTCTTTAATATATACTTTTTGAACTAGGTTTTATTCTAATGAAAACTAATAATTATATTTATTTCAATAAAACTATTAGGATTATTATTGTTATATATATCGATGACTTTCTAATTATAAATAAGAACAAGGAATATATAGTATTCAAGAAGGACTTTTCAAATAAATTCAAAATAAAAGACTTAGAATTAGTCTCCTATTTTTTAGGAGAACAAATCAATCAAAATCTAATTACTTAGATTATTATTTTTTATTAAGATTCTTATATTCAGAAGATTCTTAAAAAGTTTGATTTCGAATACTATAAATCGAAATCTACTCTAATAACTGTAAAAGCAATTGAAGATATAGTTCCCTATAAAGAAGTTACAGAATTACAATTCATAGTTTTGTATCAATCTAAAATTGGATTATTCAATTTCTTTTATACTCATTTAGATATTATATATAATATAAATATCCTTTATTGTTTTCTAACAAATCTCTTTGAAACTCATATAAAACATTATAATCGAGTTTTCAAATATCTTGCTAATACTCTCAACTATACTATTATCTATAATAAAAGTAACAATAGCTATATTATTAAGGGATATATAGATTCTAATTATATCAATAATCTTTTTACCAAAAAAAGTATATCTGGATATATTTTCTTTATATATAGAAAAGTCATTTCTATATAATCTAAAAGATAATTGATTATTGTTTTGAATTCAATCGAATCGGAGTATTATAGTTTATATAAGGCTTCAATAGAGGTATTATAGATTAAGCAATTCCTTACCGAATTAGCTACTTTAGGATACAAATACTTAGAAGCCGAAAAGATCAAAATTATTGACAACAATCAGAGCAATTTAGCTTTGGCTGAAAACCTTGAAATCTATTAATGAATTAAATACATAGCTATAAAATATCATTATATTCGAAAGCAAATCGTTTAGAATTATATAGATCTCTGGTTCATTTCAATCGATTAACAAATTGTAAATAGATTAACTAAACCTTTTTTATTTATTAAATACGCCAGATTTGTTGAAATGTTATATTTAAATAAGTTATAAGATGGGCTCGTCTATTTCTTAATCATTTAGAAAATATATATCGATAACGAGATATATTAGAGAGAAATAAAGAATACTTAGTAAAGGGTATTGAAAAACAAAATTGGGATTGGAAAATATTAAAGGAAGGATAAATATAGTATTATAATACTAGTATAGGATAGTTCAATAGTTATCTATATTATTGATTAAAGAGTATATTGAAAGTAATCAATATCCATAGCCTAATGCTAAGGCCCATTCGGGACTAGTATTGTTTTGTTTTGAATAGCTTTATATTCTACAAACGCATACAATCTTATTCTAGATCTTTAGTCAAACTATACAATAATGAATCATACCCAAAACTACCTTATTTCATTACTCACTGTACTATATTTCAACATTCTTTAATGATTTTATAGAATTTAGTTCGCTTTATAAAAGAAGAGAATATAAATAGTCTTATAAAGTATTAAAATTGAGCCCTATAAGAAAACGGGTTATCTTTCTAATTAGTGAGTGTTCTTAGAATCCCTAAATTTTTTAATTTTTTTTGGAATGATAACACCTTTGAAGCTATAATGATTAGTGAGTACATGGATTCCTGGACTAGCATAAAATTCCAATCTAGCAACTCTCCTCCACTTTTAATTCAATTATTTTGTTAACTATGTGGATTGGTTCATTACAAGGCAGGAGATATGAGTGTTGAATTTGATGTCGAACAATTGATTGCTAAATTAGTTTCGAATTCTGGAAGCTAGCCGGGGAGGAAAAGCGGGGGTGGAGGAGGGCCGGGTAGGGTCCACGAGTTCGTGCACCTACTGGTGGATCCTGTGTTAGCGTGGGACAAATCCTTACTTTTCAATATCATAAATTTGTAGCTACATGTGCTGACGCTGCGGGTCTCCTTTCCTAGTTCTGAATATCATACTATATGTCATGGTGCGAGTAATTCTACCATTTTTATTGTCCCTTTTGGGTAATTGGTCTTAGTGCTAAAGCTGATAGACCTGGTTCCACACGTTAACTTTTAAAGAAGCTCTTCCTCGTGATGGATGAAATGTAGCTCCATACTTGTTGGTGACTTGAACAACTCTGAAAATATGGAAAAAGCTCTGGAAGATATAAAGCAGTTGGCAGCAGAGGGCGAAGGTGGTCGTCAACAACTTATGGTTGCTCTACACAAGCTGGCGCACTCCTTTGAAAGCACCAATGATACTATCCACAGATATGGACACATGGTAGGCACAACGAGTACCTCGAGACATCGGCAACATATCAGCTAACCAATTTTTCAGAACCTTCAGACCGCTGCGGTAAAAATCGGCATTGATTTGGGACTCTTCGTGGAATTGATCAAGGCTCATGATTCATTAACTGTGGAAACAATCTCTCACAAGATTGGAGTGGACGCAGTGCTCATGAGTAAGTATCATTCCATAGAATCGGTGGTGATGAGCTGATGACTGAATTTTTATACACAGATCGACTGTTGCGGTATCTCGCTGCTATCAGTGCCATCGATGAGGTGGACAAAAGACAATACGCTGCGAATCATGTTACCAAAAATCTTGCCGAGAAGCTTGCTGAGGCGGGAATATCTCATTAGTAGGTTTTCTATGAAGCTTTTCTACTCCATGCTAATACCAAATCTAGCTTCGGCACTGCTGCACCATTTTATCAAGCTCTTCCTACACACTTGAAGAAGACAGGCTATCGAGATCCCACCGACGAGCTGCACACGGCGTTTCAAGATGCTTGGAATACGCCGCAACACGTCTTTACATGGTTTGCGCATAACCCAGAAGAGTTGAAAGCTTTTAACGACTACATGGCTCTTCGAAGAGAAGCGGATGTCTCTTGGCTAACAGTTTATCCGGTGAAGGAAGAAGCAAATAACTTGGATGCTGCGCAGGCTGTGTTTGTTAACATTGGTGGTGGCGTTGGTCATCAGTGCGCACAGTTTAAGGAAAAGTATCCGGACATACCTGGTCGTGTAATACTACAGGATCTTCCACACTCAATTGCCAAGGCTCTACCAACACCCGGGGTCGAGAATACGGTCCATGACTTTTTCGAGCCACAACCAATCAAAGGTATGTAATTACAACTCTTTTTTCCTATCGACTTGCAGTATCGGTCCGGATTCCCGCAACTAAATGTACCATAGGCGCGAAGTTCTACCACTTGAGAGGTGTACTTCACAACCATCCGCCACACAAGGTCCGGAAACTACTCGAGAACACGAAGTCAGCCATGACGTCGGGTTCTATACTGCTTATTGATGAAATGATCTTCCCCGAGACTGGGTTGAGTTTTAATGCAGCCTCAATTGACATGACCATGCTTGGGGCTTTTGCTGCCATGGAGCGGACTGAAGCGCAGTGGCGTGAGACTCTCAAGGATGTGGGCCTCGAGCTTGTGAAAACATATATGTACAATCCACTGAGCTATGAGAGCGTTATGGATGTTCGTTTGCCCCGAGCTTAGGCTGCGACTTTGGGCGATGGTTCAGTTCTTAGTAGACTTAAGAGTGCTATTTATCAATACTTACCAATACGCATTACTTGTGACATTCGTTTGAAATTTGGTGGAAACTCCATATTAATGCGTCATTATTATTGTCATCAGTAGTGAATGTATGTATTATTGTATGTAACTAATAGTCTATAGTAATGTGCGCGAAGTTTGAGAGAGGGCTAGCTTTCAAAACTATTACTAGCGCTACACGTGATTCTAAGAACTGTCAAGAAATCATTCTTCTCACACTATATATACTAATTAGCCATTGAGCCTTACAAAAACCGTTCGCCCCATTTGCATCAAGCTAAGCCTTGAGTAGAATACTAGCTACGTAGAAAAAACGATTGTTTTGCGATAAAATATTGAAATTCATGATAACCTCCGCATCCGATTTATTATATTATAATCCTCTCGTTTCCAAAGCCGACTTCAGCTTCGAGTAAAAGCTGAGAACATGATCAGCATCAAGCATTGTATAATGGGCGCCGCTAACATGATGGAATATCGGTACAGTCCGAGAGAAGTTGGACCAGCTGCTCAAATGATCACGAACCCACACCTCAGACGATGGCGCTACGGCCTTAAGCGGCTCACAATGGAAAATATCCATGGTTTCGACCTGGCCCGTGGGCTCGTAGTCCACAGCCATACTTTGCAAGTTGTAAGCGACATCTACCCAGCGATTCAAATGGCCTTTTTCTAGGCCCAATTCCTCCATCCGACTCTTATCTGAACCTTCGAGCACTTTTTCTAGAGCTTCTTGATTGGGAATTGCTCGAAAGACTTCTTGATCAAAACTGTGCGCGTAATCTTCGGTTGTCAGACCAACGAAGTATGTCAAGTTCAGCAAGCACATGTTCCAGTCCAGCTGTCGCATACGCCACTTGATATGCGGCGGCAGGTTAAAGCTACCAAGGAAACCCACTTCATTATTGGAATCTTTCCCGGCTCTGGAATTAAGCTTTTTGGCCATCTCGAAAGCAAGCATAGCACCATAGCTGTAGCCTGCAATCGCATAGGGACCGCGGGGCTGGCGTTGTACAATAGCTGCAACATATGTGTCGACGACTTCGGTAATAGAGGTAAAAATACCTTGACCCTCTTCAAAACCACGTGCACGCAGAGCATATAGTGGCCTGTCATCTTCCTGCATATGTTGAGCTAGTCCAACAAAGACAAGTACTTCGCCAACTCCTGGATGTACAAGCCACAAAGGTGTCTTAGTGCCGCTTGAGCGGAATGTTACCACTGGATCATATGGAAGCGTCTTGAAATTTGTTTTGTTGGAATCTAAGATCATTGCTAATGACCGCACAGTTGGGTTCTTCAGCATCATGATGAGAGGTAGTGAGGTACCATGACGGGTATCAATACGATGTTTGAGCTGGATAAGATGCATTGATGAAAATTCCAGCTCAAAAACGGGTGTGTTGACGTCGAAGGCGTCAGAACTTATGCCAATTACTTCTGCAAAATCATTAAGAAGGAGTGCTTCAGTGTCATTTGCAGGCTTTTCTACGTTCTGAGTTCCTCGAATTTCTTCCTTGGCACATCTGAGTTCCTTCTCGGAGAACTTGATGTCTTCATCAAACTTATGCTCCTCAAATAGTCTCCTCATCTTGGTTCTGGAAATCTTTCCAAGAGCAGAGACTGGGAGAAGGGGCAGTGAATGATCCCGGATTGAGAAAACGAGGGGACGTGCGGCTGCGTTGAACATGCAAACCTCTCCCGCTATCTCATCTATCTTCAAGATATTGTGGGCCTTCAAGGGCCATGCCTTAGGGATGTAACAAATAGTTATCTGTTCGGTATGTGCAGCTCTTGTTGCAAAAACAACAATGCGCGCCACGCGACTTCCTAGAGCCTCTTCAAGTGATGTCTGGATAACAGCAGCGTTAATCTTGAGCCCATTGATAATGATAATATCGTCAGTCCGTCCAACCAAGCTAAGATTGCCGTTGATCTCAATTGCAGCTTGATCCCCTGTACGGAACCAGCCATCAAGAGTAAAGGCTTTATCAGTCGCCTCCAAATTGCGATAATAGCCCTTAAACACGACTGGTCCGCGTAATTGAAGCTCTCCGGGCTCACCGGGTAAAGCCATTCCTGTATCTGTACCAGGCACTGCAACACGCATCTCCATTCCTTTGATACATCTGCCCAAAGATGCCACTGTGTGGCCATTGGCAACATCGTAGTCGGGACAATTGATATTGTAAATGGATCCCGCACATGTTTCTGTCATGCCAAAACCTGGAGCAATGACATTGGGAGGAGCACCGTACTTTGCAAGCAAGCGAGATAGTTCAACGCATACTTTGACATCATTTGCTTCACCCCCTGAAACGAGGAAACGTAGGTTGGAAAGGTCCCATGTCGGGAAAGTGGTGCTGTTTGCAGATTCGATAACAGCAATCTCAGATACTAGTCTAGCCAGGAAGAAATTTGGAGCAAAAGAGCGGGATATTTGATGACGGCTGAGAAGTTCAAGAAAAGTCCTCGGCGACGAAACGATATCGGGCGTGCTTACATGAACCTGATCAACACCAAGCCATAGAGCGTGAAGATGAATTTCTACCAGCGCTCCAACATGATCCAGTCCCACCCAATTCAAGAAAGGTTTATCCGAAGGGAGCAAGCGAATCGCGGATTTTCCAGCAACTGAAGCTATCACTTGTTTATGGGTTAGCGTAACAGCTTTAGCATTTCCTGTGCTACCCGACGTCAACATGAGCATGGCAATGTCGGATTTGCTTGTGCGATCGCTATCAGTTTGTTCTTCCGCATCGCTTTGAGCTCGATATGCTTTTCCACCAACACCATTGGATAGGCCGGTCCTCTCTAGGAGTGATTCTGTGGTTAGAAGTCGCATTCCATGGTTATCGCCAAATAGGTTGACTGATTCAGATCGAGTTATGCAAATTGGGGACTCCAGAAGGGCAGACAGAGCATGGATGTGCTTTCGGCGGTGATCTTCAACATTGCTGAAGGGTGATGAAAGTACCGGTAGTCCTTCTGCTAGTAGCACAGCCCAGAACCAAAGTATTGTATCCCAGTGATCATCAAGATGCAGAAGAATAGGGCTGTACTTTTCAAAAGTCCCAAGACCTCGAATAATATTGCTGATCTCAAGTGCCTGGTTGTACAAACTGCGGTACGACACTTTCTTTGGACAATTGGTATTACCAGGTGGGTAGAACAACAGATACCCAGAGAAGGCTTCTGACTGAGCCGCTGCTGCTCTGGCCCGAAGAAGGTCTTGGAGACAATTCCACGTCGACATATTTCAATTGCAATAAAGTGTTTGCTAGCTAAACAAGCCCAGAGCTTCTTTTTATCTTCAATATCTCCAAATATGTATGCCTTAAATTGCTATAGGCATTCCCGTCCACGTATATTTTATCTTACGACTGACATGTAAGTCCAAATCCTTGCTATACATACTTCTCTCCAATATTCAGATAAGACTCCATACTCAGATGACTTTTAGATCCCATTTTGTATAAGTAAAACGTTTATTTCTCATACAAAAGATCAGATATCTCTAGTACGATGTAGTATCTTATTATAAATTAAAAGAATATGATAGGATTAGCTTAAAAGACTAAGTTGTATTCTCTTTTTTAATATCTATAGTATTATACTCTTTCTTTTGTGGATTACTAAAAAATCATAGAAAAGTCGGGGGTTTTAGTAAATCTATTGAATTTCTTTTTTTTTTTGGAAAAATCACAAACCTTGATTATTATAATAATATTTCAAGAATTAAAAAAAGAACTCGAGAAGAAAGAAGTCTACTAGTAGCGAGCACTTTAGGTTTCTACCCCCCTCGAATTTCTCTTAATCCAACTAAAGAATCTAAAATTTATTTATTTTAATATCCTAAGTAATTATCATTCCTAGTTTTATCTACTATTATAGTATAAAACATTCCGTCCTTTCTCTATTCTATTTAATCTTCGAATTAATAATCTAACTCTATATAATGAGTCTAGTCTACTTTTAACTGACTACTTTCAGGGAAAATAATTTGTGACCAATTGTCTTGTATTTCTTTAACCGGATGCTTCAAATGTAACCTGTACAAATTAGTTGATTAGTCTTATGTGAGAATAAGACGGAATTAAGAGGAGATTGGCGTTTTTCCAAGCCCTTGGCACAAACAAACTAATATTTTACATACAGAAAGCGAAGTTGTAGCAGTAAGCTTGGAATAAGGAGGTGGTCGACCTGCCGCAGCAAATTGGCGCAACAATCTCCTCGGTCAGGCACTGAGGCTAGAAAGATTATCTTTCGGAGTGATCATGATAGTTACGTGACTTGGATTTTTACAAGAGACATCTTTGAAGAAAGCTAGCCTACCATATTTGTAGAAACCGTTTGCCCTTATCATACTTGAGTTGTGCAAATAATTAGTACAAATGTAGTGAGTGAGGCTTACACGATTTCCCCGCAGGCATGCTGTTTCCCCGCCCCAAGCGTACTGTTGCTGCGCCGCAGGCATACACTAGTGCCTTATTCATCATCAAGTGGAGCCTAGAAGTAATATTTGCCCGTGCTACTTTTAAATCACTAGCGCCTAACAGATGATAGTTTCTTTGATATATATGTATATATAATAAGTTACATTATATACCCTAAACAACTTAGCACTATTAGCTACCAACTAGAGCTCTACTGACTGTCACGATCAAACAGCAGAGCAGAGTACTCTTTCTTATGCGATCGCAACTAGGCTAATTAGGGAATGAAATAATAGTATGTCAACACAGTGACAGTTACTTGATCTGGCTCGGAAGAAGGACTGACCAAATGGCGGATGTAGCCGGCACCAAATCTCGCGCCGAGCACGACCTTCTGAGGCAGCGGCTACCTACTGGCCTACCAAATATTATAAATCATGGTTGAATGAAGGCATAAATCCTAAATTGTTTTCCACGTAAAAGAGAAGTGGATCCAAGACTCATAAGGAGTTTACACCCTTTGACGGAAATATGTATTAGAGAGGCATGGAAGTAGAGTATAGCCGAATTAGGTGTGACATGAGGGTGAATGTGCCAATTCAAATTATGCATACAACCTCATCACATACGAGCTCACTTGTCAATAACTTTCCCTCTATCTCCAGCTTTACTTCCTATTTATTACTCGCAAATGATTACACAATCGTAGCTACTCTGTTAGTTCTTCTTGAGTCTTTCCGTAAGATACAGCTTGTTTTGTCTACTCCATCTTATTGAGCAAAATATGGCCTCGACTCCACGCATTCAGCAGCTTGCTGACACTATTTCTGCCTCCGTAGCCAAGATCCAAGAGGTCTTGAGAGCACAAAACCTCCCCACACCTTCATTCGATGAGAATGCCCCACTAACACTTCCCCTTGAAGCTTCCGAAGCACAAGATGCTATTCTTGACGCCACAGCCGAGCTTCAAGATTTGCTTCAAGAATCCATGATCTCGATCCATGCCCATGGCGGAGTTAGTATCTTTCCCCAATAGATATGATAACTAGCTGACTCGAAGGATTAACAGCACAACAACTCGCTATGTCAGCAAGCAATCGCCCGCTATAGCATTGCCGCTATGGTCCCGGCCGGCGGTCGAATCTCTTTCGCAGATATTGCCAAGCAAACTCCGTTGACTGAGCAAATGGTCACCCGTTTGCTTCGACATGCCATGATGATGCGCATCTTCTACGAGCCTAAGCCTGGATTTGTTGCCCATACTAAGGCATCTAAGATTCTCACTGACCCCGTCATAAATGACTGGCTAAGAGCTGGAACAGAAGAAATGTGGCCTGCGACCACAAAGGTAAGCAACTTTCCATTTTTTGATAGAGATCAATATTTCAGCGTATACTAACAGTTTCGTGTGGTAGGTAATCGACGCTCTGGAGAAATGGCCAGGTTCTGAAGAACCCAGCCAAACGGTACTGTACCACTGCTTGATGACTCATTTATTCACAATTCTAACATCTGATTACCAGGGTTTCTGTATTGAGAATGGCACAGAAGATTCTATCTACGCCTTCCTTGGAGCTCATCCCGAGCGTGCTGGACGCTTTGGAAATGCCATGGCTTCTTACTTGAAGAAACCGGAGCACGACCCCAAATACATCACCGATCACTTTGACTGGGCATCCTTAGGGGAGGCTCAAGTTATCCATGTTAGTGGTGGCCCAGGAATTTTTGCCATGGCCCTAGCAAAGAAGCACGCCAATCTTAAAGTAGTTGTTCAAGATATGGCTTTCATGATGGGGCCTGGTGAAGCTGGAGTGCCTGAGTACGTCATGTTAATTTTTCTTCAGATGTTAGAACTTGCTGCTAATTTGTACTAGGGAACTCAAGGGCAGAGTGACCTTTGAGCCACATGATTTCTTTGCACCTCAGACAACCTCAGCCGATATCTTTTATTTCAGATGGTCCTTACGAAATTGGGCGGACAAGTATTCTATTCTTGCCCTGAAAGCCCAACTACCAGTACTCAAACCGGGAAATAGACTCATTATTCAAGATACTATTTTGCCGGTGAAAGGATCGGGACCAGCGTGGAGAGAAAAGTTGGCCAGGTTAGTAATTCAGTGCAAAAATCATATGTGAGAGCAGAATCTAACTGATCATGTTTGGTACAATAGATCTGGTGATTTGAGCTTGGCTGCCTCCTTCAATTCACGAGACAGAACTGTTCTCGATTGGAAAAAATTGGTTCAAGAAGCTGATCCAAACTTTGTTTTCAAGAATTTCACTTTCCCCAAGGGTTCGGCACTGGGAATTTTAGAGTTCGTTTGGGAGGGAAAAGCTTAGGCGTAACTTTGATTCCTAAAAGACTTTACTGGGAAAGTGCGTGATGAAGAGTCTGCATAGCCTGGATAGCTACTAAACCACGTTGAATTTTGGTAGTAATGACACGGAAAATGGATATCACGGTAAAATTGGCATTCTAATCATGTTTTGGGTATTCGGGAAAGAATAAGGGAAATTGCTGCTAGATTAAGCGTCACTTCTCGTAAGGAAGCTGGCAATCCACTCACCACATCAGACGGTAGTACCCTAGCATTTCTCCACTCAAAAACTCATTGATTGATTGGTGCATCGATTGGGACGGCTATTGGACTACATAAAGCAAGTATTCTGCGAGAAGATATATAATCTACGCCGTATAATTCATAATCCCCAGCTATTTTTTCTTCTAAATTTTCTTTTCCTCACTTCTATACATAAACAAGCTTGAAATAACTTCCATCTGCTACCTGAAATTCGCCGCAAAATGTCTCCAACACCGACAGTTTTTGTATGTAGCGCAACCGGTTCCCAAGGAGGAAGCGTAGCTCGCCAACTACTCTCCCTGAACTGGACTGTTCGCTCAACAACCCGCAACTTAAGCTCTCCCGCTGCGATACAATTAAAAGCAGCCGGCGTACATCTTACTGAAGGTGATTGGGACAACATGGACGCACTCCGCGCCAGTATTTCCGGCTGTGACAAGCTTTACCTCTGTCTACTTCCCAACTTCGCAGACCTCAGTTGCGAGCTCCGTCAAGCCCAAACGATTTTACGAATAGCTAAAGATGTAGGCGTCAAACAGGTCGTCGTATCCACTTCTCTCGGCGTCGCTCAATTAGAAGCTGGGGTGCAATTCCATCCCGACTCTTTCATGAAAATGCACCTCAAGAATAAGAAAGCAATTGAGCAAGCTGCTCTCGAAGCTTCTTTTACGCACTGCACAACCATACGTCCGGGATTTTTCATGGCTAATTTTCTGGAGCCGAAAATTAATCGGTATCCTGAGGTGCGCGATAATGACACCTGGACAACGTGTATGACGGCATCTTCGAAGTTACCTCTAGTAGACCATGAGGATATTGCAAAAGTAGCGGTTGAATCATTCCGAAGACCGGAGGAGTTTGATCAGAGGGAAATCGGAGTGGCGAGTGATTTGTTGACTGTGCAGGAGACGTTAGATCTAGTCGCGGAAAGGATAGGGAAACCAGGAGAGTTAAAAGCAGTGTTTATGACGGATGAGGAGGTTGAAAATATGGGGGCAAAGCAACTATTGATGAATGGAGAGAAGTCGATGAGGACGATGGCAGATTATGTTGATATGGGAAGCTTGGGGAAGATCGTTAAATTGACAACATTTAAGGAATTTCTTGAGAGGGAAAAGGAGGCGTTGAAGAAGACACTTCAATGAGTTCACGATGCTTTGCTTCCAAGTTTGGATGGTTAAAATGCGTCAAAAGCTCGAGAAATCGAAATCGCTTGTGTTTACCTCGGGTGAGGTTTATAGTGCAATAAACATGAATGAAGCAATTGGAATACGAAGCAATAGAGACCACGTAGATAGTGAAACTTCCATGTCTCTCGTATTCATTTCACTTCCATTAATTTCATTAGAACATGATTGTAATACCGATTTCTGGATTTTTTTTGAGTTTATAAATCTACAATAATACAAGGTTTAAAATCTGTTCACTCGGCTATTGAAATTCAAAACACAAATGATTCCGGACCTATCTAGTTTACCCACTGCGCCTCCAATTCACCGGAATCACTTAGTTTATTTCAATAAATATTCTAATGTACAAACAACTATGGGGCGTTATGATAAGAAATCTCAAACTGATCCGTTCTTAAGACACTGCCCTTAGAAATCGCTATTGCACTTTCACCCAAGTCGTGATAATCCCCACTGGAAGTTGCCCCCGACTTCTTGGTACTGTATTTACTAAACGACCGGCTGAACGACGTACCGAGTCGACTGAAGAATGGTATCTTGATTTTGGTCGCTGCCGTCAGGGCGGGTACGGATGCCATGATGATGACTAGCGTCTGCTCGAGGCCGGACCAGAGTGCAGCCAAGCTGGAAGCGTACTCAGGTTCTTCCAACTGGGCGGCGGTGGTTTGCAGAGCTGTGGCTTTCAGTATGGATGCACCCATTGTAACGAACGAGGTGCACATTAAGAGGATCAGGCCCAGCCGACGGAGAGGTGTCATATGGAGGTGCCAGATGATCATGGTTGGGAGTAAAACGTAGGTCAGATCGGCAAATGTGAAGATTGCTGTGGTAGACGTTAGCTAGCTGGTTGTGACAGCTATACAGAGAACACTTTGCTAGCTTACATTGTGCGGTGATTGCGGTATATAGTGCGATTTTGGGGTTCATCCTCGATGCAACAATCGTTGGATTCCACAGCGCCTCGACGGGGTGAACGCCCAGGAAACTGACAAGTAGAACTACGATACCGGCGGTGCATTGCAATATTGTAAAGACGACAAGATACCATTTGAACCAAGGTCTAATACCAAAGAGACGGATCAGGAAGATGGCGCTGGAGAGTCTAGCTAGAACGGAGACAAAGGTACCGGGAATCATCCAGAGCCAACCCCATTTGATGGCATTTATGAGTTGTTCGAACGTAAGGTCTTTATCATGCTTGCCTAAACCCCACGAGTATGCTCTAGTGATGAAGCCTATATCAATTAACTGGAACACCTATTGAACAATATATCAGAACGTTGTTTCGTTTGAAGTATGAGAGCTGTTCAAGACATACCAAAGCCAGAAGCATAAACCAATCGTCCCAGCTCAGTGCACCGAGCTTCTTGCGCACATAGAAACGTGCTAAGATGGTACAGGTCGCAACTATGGTGAGGGACCACAAGATACCCATTACCATAGGTCCGCGCCCTGGGTCATTGGGATTAAAATCGGGACTGACGGTACTGGACATTGTGCTATTGGGTTCCGACGAAATTTTGGATCGAGATTCTAGAACCAATGCAAAAAGATATATCAGATATTGAACCACACTCAACAATACCCAATGTGCTACTTGCTTTAGTATTCTTTTCCGCCTGAATCTACGCTATGAATAAGCAGGGAACTCCAGCAAGCCATATTCGAAGTGGCCATTTTTGCTGCCGCGAAGCATGTAGCTGGATTGTCAGACTACCATAGAGCGTCAGCGTGATGAGAATAAGGCGATGTAAAGGAATCTGAGCATGTAATCCGAGTGAGATAGGTGGGTATGGACAATATCATTTTGAGGCTTAGCTACTAAATCAAGGACTGAAATCTTATTGAAGGAATAATCAAGCGTTTGCTTTCTTACGTTAAGGTTAGGCAGCTCGGTCAAAGCAAATGGAATAGATTGGCTAGCTACTTCTCTATATGTCAGCAAGCGCGGGCGGATGATTTGTCTGACTTTGAGATTACCCGCTGCATCAGCCCTGACCAATGTACACCTATCGTCCGGATGATATAGCGATCGTTGACTGTACTGGCTTCAGGGTATCGCCAGCCTATACGACCAATAGTTGAGTGATTGTGTGAGAAGGTATCATTCTTGGGTGGTATTTGGCTTTTAGTGTAGTAAGATTGAGAGGAGGAAGACATGGAAGTAACAGAGAATGAGCCTCTTCACTCGTGAAAACTATCCAATACAATCACTCCCAGCTCAGTCGTTGCCATTCAAATTGGAAAAATGCGCGAGGAGCAACTGGCTATGTGAGTTTTTTATGCAAGTCGTGGTTGCGTGTCACTCCCACACTATACAAAATCGTTTAACAGGGTTCGCTATTGGATGGAGTTAGTATGTAAGATATAGCCTATACATTTCATTAATGTTTTTTATACATAGTACAAACGACCGCATCAGCCAAGCTGTATACTGTTTGGGTGTGCCTATCCTGAGAAATGATATGACTTATGCAACCATTATCGTATAGTCTGATCGACCAGGATTTTTGGCAAGCAATCGGTCACCCCCCTGTGTGGATGGACTTATTTCTTATCTCATTAAGGTTATCCATGTGCACGAAATAACCGGCACACCAGATTCGCTAAAATGGATTTAAAGCCGGAGTTCAATATTAATTCCAAATTTAATAATAATAATCTCAAGTAGTATACTCAAATATATAAAACTCAGAAATGATAAACTTTCTAATAACCACAATAGATAGTATGCCCCCCCCCCCCGGCGCCCCGCGGGCGGGCCCCCCCCGCCGGGCCGGGGCGGGGGGGGGGCGGAGGCGGGCGGGGGGGGTGGTGGGACGTGCGTCTTAGCTTGGACGGGGGGTCGTGTGCGCTTGTTTTGGCTCGTACGGGTGGGGGGGTGGTGTGCGGAGTGGGGGGGGGGGGGGGGGGGGGGGGGGGGGGGGGGGGGGGGGGGGGGGGGG
>JBBMOJ010000196.1:0-58029 GCA_038090695.1 Sclerotinia spermophila | reverse complement strand
AATTTTATATAAAAATTTAAAAAAAAAAATTAAATTTTTTTTTATAAAATTTAAAAAAACAATAATTTTTAAACTTTTTAAAAACAACAAAATTAATTTTCCCCCCCCCCCCCCCCCCCCCCCCCCCCCCAAAAAATCAACAAATCGATTTACCAACTTCAAGAATTTCTTAACGGGAATAGTTTCTCGACGTGCCGGTCATCTAACCCACATGAAGCCGTCTACAGTACCGAGGAAGGAAATATAGCGAGATTAGGTTTCGTGCGCCGCACACCCACCTTAGTTAGGTCTTACCAAGAATCAAAAGTTATTAAAATCATTCTTAACTGGTATGCTTAAATTAATTCGGCTTGGGGACGGGAGCGGGGCGGGGATGAGGGCGAGGGTGATGGCGCAGGGGGGTAAGGAATAAGCATCTCCTTGGTGGTAAATAATAAATAAACGAATAGAACGCTAGTGTCTTTTCTGAATATAAATCTAGAGCTAGTACTAAAAAGGAAGTTTGGACGATTCAGAGGCTTATAGAGAGATGCATTTCGTTTCCATCCCATCTCATCTGATCTGTATAATACTCACATTACAAAATCAATCTAGCTTATTCCGCAAGAGGAAATAATAGGGGGGTATAGCTCGATTCAAAATCAGCTAAGTTAAGTGGATTAAGGGACCCCAGATTGCGCAATGGCCTGAACACTCACTCACAGGTACGCTTACACCACCCGTTGACCATGTATGGAACCTTACTCTATGCGAAAGCACTTCGTTACTCGTCACAATTCCAAAAACGATTGATTTATTTTCGATATTAGGAGTACCTAATCTTTTGATCCCTTAATTTTCTTTTCGGCTTGTATCGTAAGAAAGGGGAAAGACGGGCAGGGTAGTTCTATGAACACTCCGTAGTTTGATGTTTCTTCGGCAATTGAATCTTTCGAAACTTCCTCAGTCAGGACTCAGTACACTTAGATCTGACAGTTAACCGCGTCTTATTTTTTTCGTCATTTGCAAACCCTATCATCGGTACCTTCCGCTTGCTTTACTGTTCAACCTCTTTTTTTTGTTTCTTGTTTTTTTGCTAAGATACTTGAACTATTCCCATCACTCTCACTAAAATGCCAAATCTGGAGCCTCCATCTCCGACCCCCGAGGAAAATTCCCAAAGGAATATCGCAGAATCCGACAGCAAATCCCCAGAAAAAGTCGAACTTGAAGAGCGAAAACAAGATGAGGAACCCGAGTATATCACAGGCTACAAGCTAGCGATTGTCATTGCTAGTGTTGCACTATCATGTTTTCTCATGCTATTAGATACTATGATTATTAGCACGGTTAGTGATCTGTCTTTTGTTCGATCTCTCATTTCTCAAGATCTTGTGGCTAACTTGTATCTGAATTCTTGTTTTTTTCCTGTAGGCTATTCCTCGCATCACCGATACCTTTAACTCTCTTCTCGACGTCGGTTGGTATGCTAGTGCCTATCAGTTTGGGAGGTTAGTGAAAACCCAATCCTCCGTATGTACTGGTTGGAGTTGCAAGATAATGACACGAAACAAGCGCGGCGCCACAGCTTTTAACAGGGAGAATCTATACCCATTTCAGCACCAAGGTTTGTTATGCAGCTACTCTCTTCGTCCTACGGTCACTGAATCACAAACCAAATAGTGGACATTCCTCGTCTTCTTCGGGATCTTCGAGCTCGGTTCCCTACTATGCGGTGCGGCGGTCTCCTCAACCATGCTGATAGTAGGACGTGCCGTGGCGGGTTTTGGCGCTGCAGGAATTATCATCGGCGCAATCACTATCGTTTCGAGCTGTGTTCCTATGGAAAGGCGTCCTGGTACGTGGAAAGAACATCACTAGGATTTGCTCGAGTATAATTTCTAACACTTGGCGATGCATAGGTCTACTCGGCATAACTATGGGATGCAAGTACGCTCCTAAACCCCCTTTTGAATGCTAACTTACACTCACTTGCAGTTAATCAACTCGGACTAGTGGCAGGACCCGTCATCGGGGGTGCTTTTACCTCGTATAGTGATTGGAGATGGTGTGAGTCAACGCTCGATCGCATATTATCTTTCATCGCATACTAACAACCAAAGGCTTTTACATCAACCTGCCTGTTGGCGCCGTCGCGGTAATCGCCATCTTATTACTGCGCATTCCAGAACAAACAGCTAAATCCCCTGCTTTATCCATCCTACGAAAACTACACCACCATCTCGATCTCGTTGGATTTCTCCTTTTCGCACCAGCGGTTCTGCAACTTCTGCTCGCGCTTCAATACGGTGGTAATCAATACGCGTGGAAGTCTTCGGTAGTTATTGGTCTTTTCTGCGGCTCCGGTGCGAATTTCCTCGTTTGGTTTTTCTGGAATCGCTATAAGGGTGATGATGCTTTACTACCTCATTCCATGATCGGTCGCACCGCTATCTGGGCATCGGGTGTTTATCAGGGTTTCCTCATGGCAGCTGTATATGGAGGAATCTATTTCCTGCCAATCTATTTTCAGGCCATTAACAATGCGAGTCCAATGCTCAGTGGAGTGTATCTCTTGCCAACCATCTTGCCGCAACTGGTCATGGCTGCATCCTCGGGTGCTATAAGTGAGTCGAATACACACATATCCATAAGGGAGACCCTTCCTATTGTTTGCTGACATTTTCCTATAGTAATGAAAATCGGATACGTGATCCCATTAGCTTTTTTCTCCACAATCTTCTTATCGATAGCTAGTGGTTTATACTCCTTGCTCCAGCCGGGAAGCTCAACCGGGAAATGGGTAGGATTCCAAATCATCGGCGGTATCGGATCAGGCGCCGGTCTCCAAGTCGTCAGTAATTCTTCTCATAAACACCCCCTGTGTCTTTTCCCCCACTAACAAGTCCTCGCATCATAGGCCATCGTCGCCATCCAAGCCGTCACAACAGGCGAAGAGCTATCTTCCGGCATGGCATTCATGGTGTTTGCCCAATCGCTAGCCCCCGCCATTGCCCTCTCCTTGTATCAAGTGATTTTCACCGCAAGCCTGAGAACGCAACTCGTTTCAAATGCTCCGAATGTGAATCCCGAAGCGGTGATCAGGGCCGGTGCCACGGCTTTCCGTACCGTCGTGCAACCCAGTGATCTTCCGGGTGTTTTGGTGGCGTATGCTAATAGTATCGATCGCGCGTTCTACCTGGTCGCTGCGATGGCGGCTTCGTGTAGTTTGTTTGTGTGGGGTATGGGGTGGAATGATATTCGGAAGAAGGATACGCCAAATAATGCGGATGCGGAAGTGGTAGAGGTTGCAAAGGGAGAGGTAGTGTAAATGGGGAGAGACGTAAAATCGCAGAAAAGTTAATCATAGCAGAGTCATCAGAATGTCTGAGAACTCAGTGGAGTTCCTGGTGCATATTGTTGTTTAAATTGACATTTCAATTCACATGAGGTCATATCCTCAAAATCAAAGGATGGAAAATGTAATGGATTTCAGTTTCCATGCTGGCCCCTTGATGAGAGCGTGGGGAGCTTTTGTAGGATATCTTGATAGATTTAGCTTTAGAAATTTTAATTCGTCTTTTTACTTCTCGATAAACGATCTACGTATTCCAGAGGCAAGACTCCAAGTCAGAAGCATAAAAGCACAAAATCGTGTGAGTGTTCCCTATATCTCTCTTTGTCTGAGCATGCACAAAGTACTAGTATGGGGAAACAGAGTCATGTTATTGATACATTCATATATATACACACACAGAGAGAGAGAGAGTAATTCCGCCCTTCTTTTCCCATCACGCAAAACCGAGCTACAGTACATCCAAATTAAAGTGAGACATTTTGATTCTATTCTCTTATTCTTGAGTATTTATCACAAGGAGGGAGCCCCTATTCTTGTTACTTCCTTCCGTTCTTCCTCTTCCCCCCCCTCCCTTCCCTTCCCCTCCCTATCTCATCCCAAACAAGCAAAATCCAAACCAATTTAATCCAGCAAGCAAGCAAGCAAGAAATCGCAAAAGCAAACTCAACAACAACAGCGAACGGGGTATAACCACAACCAAGCAACCGACCAAGCAACCAACAACGCGCCCAACCAAATTCAACAGAAAAGTAGGTCCAACCACCAGCAAAACCAAAGCCAATTAAATAGCAAAAGGAGTAACAAAGAGAACACTACACATCAAAGTCTTTACAAATTAAATCGTCCTACTTCCCTCCAAAAACAAAATTCTTAAACGCCTTTCTTTCCTTTTCCTTCCATAACCATCCATACAATCATTCCTCCCATCTCTCATTCATCAAGAGAGAAATATTATTGGAAATTATTTGAGGGCATCGTCATGCGTGTCGTATATACATAATCGTCGTAATGTATCTTATTATCTTTCGTACAATGGAAAGTTCTTTATTTTCACTCAGCGAGTGTAGTCTTAACCTCTGCTTCCTCGTCTTCATCTTTCCTCTCGGCGACAGCTTGATGTGCCTCTCTTTCGTGGTATATTCTTTGTCTGCAAATTTCGGCTGCTTGTAAACTATCAATGTACGTTGTGAATTTTATGATTTCGCGAAGCAAATATGAAGATTTCTTTTCCCAATTCGCCATTGCTTTTTGTGCATTAGGATGACGCGGTGTGTACTGTGCTAGATTAGTATGAATGAGGCATGAGAAAGAATGGTGAATACTTACAGCGAGAAGCATGGGATTTCTCAACATATTATGTTTCTGCAATTCTTCCTCAATACTCTGCACGTATGCAGTCAATGTCTTCAACTGATCCGGCTCCATCAAGTTACTAGCTCTCATGCTCTGTATCGGAGGACTCCAATCATTTATAGCAATTTTATCACCTGGCAACCTTGATCTAACTCCACCTACATAACCATGGTCCAAGCTTGATCGTAAAGAGCTTTGCATGCTAGACCTAGCCCCAGAAGTTGATGGTCTAGTGTTTTGTTCGTTAATTGCAGTAACCAAGGCGTTATTTACTATTTCATCAGACCAGCCGTATTCGATATTACTGATACCACCTACGAGAGGATGGTTTGATAACCGAGCACTCCAGTAATTGGCGGTTGTGACAAATTCTTTGACAATATCTGCTGTGCCTACTTGAAATAGATGTACTGCTCCAGTAGGGAGAGAAAGTGCCCAGACATGAGGACGAGCTTTGGAGTAGCCTGGTGAAGGAAGGGCACTAGCGATAGTTTGTCGGAGGAGAAATGAACCAAGATTCTCGGCATTTTCTTGCCAATTTCCACCACCAACGACTCCACCACTCGTTTTACCCTTAGTCTTGCGTACACTTTTGGCGGAGAACGAAAACAAGCTCATGTAGCCCTTTTCGATAACAGCAAAGGTTTCTATCCAATTACGGTCCTTGGCTTTCTTATCCAGAGCTTCCAAATGATGCTTGTGCTTGACCATACCTTCCTTTGCCCATGGCGCACCAGCAAGTTCTAAAGATTCATCATCGAGTAGAGGAGCAACACGGAGTTCTTCAGCATCACTCCCCCTACTACTCGAGCTGTGAACCGTTTCTTCACGGATGATTGCTTGGCTGAGGGCATTGGCGAATCCAATAGATTGTTGGTAATCGCCTTGGAATGCGGAACCAAGAGAGTCCACAGACATCGAGGTATGTTTCCCAAGAGAATATTTGCTCCAAGTACTAGATGTTACCGAAGGACTCCACATTGATGATTGATCGTCCAAACTAGTTCGACTAGATCCCAAAGCTGAATTAGGATACAAACGAGGTCTCGATCTAGTTTTATTACTCCACTTCCCATTGGTGCGTACGGTCTCTGCTGTTCTTCCACGGAGATAACTTGGTGATTCTGAAGGAGCTTTACTCAGAACACTTGGAGAACGGCGCAGCATACCATTGGTGAATACAGAAAGAGTGCTAGATGATGAAGCCGGTACTTGTGGCCTATCGACGGCACCAAATAACGGAAGCCGATCATTTCGAATTGAATTGTAAAAATCCTTCAGAACAATCTCAACCTGTACTTCCCATGTACGTAAAGTTCCACGGAAGGGTGCCTTAACCAAGGGGCCACAATCATCCATGGGGGTATCATAATCTAAAGGTGTGGGGGCACTGGGATTATCAGGATCTTGACGCGGCGCAGGCTTGAATGAAGATCTCCAAGAAGGTTTCTCAAAAGCTTCAATTGACGCAGCGTCGAAGTTGTCGTCGTTGACATGAGGATCATCGAAAGCAGAGCTTTTTCCAGGGAGTACTGTAGGCCTGCTAGGCTCAAATTCATGCACGGACTCTGCTACACTTCGACGAATCGTAGGCATTGTATTCTTGATGAATTGACTGCGAGTCATCTTTTGTTCGATATCAGCAAGATGCAAATCTGTGTTGAGCAGAAGCACCGAGTAGCAAATTGTGTGGACAACATCTAAGAACGTTAGCCTGATATAGATCAGATATACGCACAAGCTTACCTGTAGTTTTGAAACCATGATTGGGATTACTTTGACACCATCTCTTCGAGAAAGCGTCTAATATTCTGTCCACCTGTTGACTTTCCCCCTTCAGCACTAATCTACCACACATTACGCGCATGGAAGCAAGTATATTAAGGTTCGTAAAGTCATAAAGACTCATATAAGCTGTAAGTGTCCTCGCTCGAACAGCTCCTTCATCTCCCATCCATGCCGTCGCCTTATCTTTTTGAATGAAGTCCTCATTACCATCGTAAATCTCCTGTGCTCTAATTAGGTCTTCTTCTGTGGGTTGTGTATCATCAATTCCTTCTGATTCCGAGTCATCCAATGGCCCGATCTCCTCTCTATCAGACATGATAGGTGGACTGGAAGGCGGGCCTTCTTCTTGTCCCTCGACTTGCAAAAGTGGTAGACTGACAGCTGATTTGTAAATCGTATCTGTAGATCCGGTAGCTGCAAAGGCGTTTGCGAAGCTAGGTTTTAAAGTAATCGATGCCGTCAGATCTTCTTCTGATGATCCAGGTTCCAACCAAACACGGTCTTTCTCTGGAAAATCCGACTTGGAAGGGGTAAGAACGACCCAGTCTTCTTCTTTGGCAGGACCGGCTAGTAGCTCCTGGCCGTCATTAGAATCCACGGTACTCAAAGGTGAGTCTAAAGGAGGCTCTGGTTTTGCTGAGACTTTGGAGGCTGTTGGAAAACGTTTTGAATGTATTCTTTCATATTCTGCAACAAGAGCGATATCCCTCGCCACCGAAGGAGAGTGACCAGGAGATGCCGTGTTGGGTAACAATGTATTACCCGGTCCGTCTTTCGTGGCCGCCAACTTGAACTTCGCGTCACGGTCATTTTCATTAGAACCTGGAAAGAAAGTTTCACGGTCTTCTTTGGCTTGCCCATCGAATCCACCAGGTATCGCTAAATTGGTACTTGCCGATCTACGTGGCTGTTTGATAGATGAATAAGATGGCTTGCGACTATCCGCGGCGTGTGATGACGCTGGTTTTGAAGGAGGTATTTGTCTGATTGTAGCATTTGGGTCGGGATCGTAATCTTGTGAAAAGCCTTTGGGATAACGTCTACTTCCAACATCATCGGAAATATCATCAATTTGCCGATCGAGACTAGCCGTCGGTACATGAGCTTCAATCGGAGGTCTCCCTGGGCTGTGTAGATATGGATTCATCACTTGGCGAAGACTACTGACGGGACTGGGCTCCGGTTGTAAATCTAGCACGTCCGGTCGCAATTTGTGTGGCTCGAGTCTCATGGATGGCAACGGCAGTGCTGGAACAGGAATTGTTTCCGGCTCGGATACCGACTTCTTACGCCGGCGGAAGAATGATGATGGTTTTTTGGTGAGTACATGCGGGGGTTCTTTGGGGGCTTGCGGATTTTCTCGAGATGGTACTACGGTGGCGAACTTGGTCTGGTTAGCAATGGGAGTCTTGCTACCTGAATGGTCCGCCGTTTCAGTAGAGGTAGTGGAACCGTGCGACGGTGGTGGGTCGGGTGCCGCAACATTGTTGGTTCTGGAAGAACCGAAAACTCTTCTAAAGAATCCAGGCCGTTCCTTGGGCGCTTGGCTGGAAGGTTGCGCAGGCTGTAGAATATCTTTCGTTTTTGAATATACCCCACTAGCTTGCGGAGATTGCTCTTTGATAAAAGCTGGCATGGGTGGCAATTCATTACTGCGATCATTTAGACCGTAGTCATGCCTAGCAGGATTTGCGAGCCCCTTCGATTTATGTGCGCTCTTCGAAGACTTTGCGCTTCTCTTCCTCTCTAATTTTTCCATTGGAAGATCGATCAGGCTAGGGTCGGGTCGTGAGACCAGAATTGGGGATGTAGGTCGAGGGCGTCGTGGACCACCAGGTACTGTGGGTGTAGGAGCGGCGTCGTAGTCGTATGAAGAGGCGGTAGGAGGTACATTTATATGGATATGTCTTCCCGCATTCAATTGTGAAGTTGCTTGGTGACCACTGCCGTAATCAAAGCTTGAAGACCTTCCTGCCAAACCATGCGCCCACCTCTGACTGCTTGTAACTTGTGCGTACCCAAGGTCGATACTATTCGTACTACTCCCCATACTACTGCCGGTATTCTTTCTGCCTCCTCGGTGTGGATTTGGTGGTCCTCTGACTGATCCACCTGTATCGTTGCGTATGCTATTGATTCTGGTCGAGCCAGTCTGGAAGTTGGAACTGCTATTACTTCTTCGACTGCGAGAGACCTTGTCCGAATAATGACTCGAATCGTCCGCTGGATCGTAGTCAGAACTGAAGGAGTAAGCGTGTCCTCTGCCACCTCTAGCTGCGAAGTTTGGAGGCGATTGATATGGTTCTTCATCACCGAAGGAGGAATATAGTCGTTCTTCGTCCAGTGTAGGATTGCGCAAACTAAAATCCTCTTGACCGAAAGAGAATTGGTCTAGGGAAAGTAGCATATGATCTACTAATGAGTCGCGGGTAACCTGTCGGGGGGAAAGGGAGAGGTCGTGAGAATCCCGGTTATTTTGTACATTCTCAGGATCATTTTCTTTGTTGGAAGGATCAAGTGGTGTAATGCCATCTAAAAATGTATGTCCCGTTCCATTCCGCAGATTAAGCGCCCGATTCGATGAAGTAATATTATTATTATGATTATCATCGCTGATAGCCTCCTCATCCGGGGACTGGGGCGGAGATATGCTTTCTCTTCTTTTTGCCTTGTAGCCAGTGTCGACATTCAGGTCCACGCCGAGTCGCTTCGTCGGTGCATTCGGCATCTTCTCGATGGTATGCATGGCAGCCACAATCGCAGCTGAGTCGTCATGAAGTATTGTAAATTTGGTTTTCGAATTTCTAAGGGATGATATGATGGTTCTTCGAATGGGTTCCTGATTTGATCCACCCTTGCCTGCGACTGTAACCTAGATTAATCAATACGTCAAGTTCGATTCTCAATTGCACATCAATCCTCTGCCGGTGTGAAGCATTCAATCGATGCGTCCTTTAGAGTTCTTGAATATGCTTCCTCCGTCTGCCAGCCGCGTGCGATGATTTGCCTGCAAGTGATATATTTTCTAACTAGGAACTAGGATATGTTTGATGCATCCAAGGTCGGAAAAGGGTTGATGCAACCGAATCTCTTTTCGAAACCCAGCCGAAATGTTGGGGAAAGTGTGTTGTTTGCGTGCTACCAGGACAATTTAGTTTCTCGGGATTGAATCGGTAGGAACTGACTAGAGATTGGCATAAGCTGGTGAGATGTGGTGGTGAGGTGTGGTGGTGGTGGTGGTAGTGGCGGTGAGGTGAGGTGAGGTGAGGTAAGGGTACAATTAAAGGAATATTATTTTCCTTTCCGTCTGTTTGTTTGTTTGTTTGTTTTTCTTTTTCTTTTTGTTTTGTTTGTCGTTGGACAAGTCAATATTGAATTGGCAGATTGTAAGGTACACACACAATAGCGGAATTTTCTTCGTAACAGTGGAGCAGACGCAGGACAGAAGCAGGACAATGTTGATAAGTCCACAGCTCCTCTAAAGCAGCTATTGAGTAATAACGGGTCGTGCAGTAGTGAATTTAGTGAGTTTTTTGTTTTCGATATAGAGCATATACTTTATTGGGTTTTTTTGTTCACTGATTGCTTTTGATATGTATCTCTATTCAGGTAACGTACCGGTCCCTAGTAACTTAATCATTTAGATACCCATACGTCGTAGATATCTCCCCCCCCCCTTATGGAGAAATAGATGTCAATATTTTCTAGGATTTCTGACACCGATAGAATGGCGACCACTGGGATTGAAGATTCGCAATCCCAAAAGAGCGTCTGGAAATGCTTTTCTTCAAGGGTTGTGATTGGTTTAGGGTAACGGGAAGATTGGAGTTTCCCAAAGAAAATATGCTTGGCCGTAATAGATGAAGGGAGAAGGGGAAGGGAAGGGGGTACAGAATTGGATGAAGAGTTATTAAGACTTGAGACTTGAGACTTGAGATGATTGATGATTCGAATATTTTGATTGTTTTTGTCGTCAGAAGAATTCAATTCCAATTCAAAGAAGAGATGTGATGTGATTTAAATTTTCATTAAGAGTTGGAGTTTCATTTACAAGTTTATCAGTACAGTACGGTACAGTACAAGTCAAGTCTTCAAGTTTAAAGGCTCCCCCTCAAATCCCTATTGATTCATGAATCATGGACAAAAATTAAAAGGATAGTCAGTGCAGTTGCAGTTCAATTGCCATTGCAGCATATATACATATATACATACATATCCCGAGCATCCATAAATATTCACCAACGTTTCCATGGTCAAATAATAATCTTCAATATATCTACCGATACGCTATTACGAGTATATCTACGATATATCTACGTACTAGTACATATCCAGTTAATCAAAAGGATATGTCCTGGTCGTCCAATATCTACTCCCAATAAAGGTCTAATTATACTTGCAAATTACTCTGTACACACACTCACCAACCACACGCCAACCAAACAATCCATGGCAGCTGCAGATCCTGGGATCCCATGAATCTCTCTCCATTTTTTTTAAATTGAATCGAATGTACGGAGTAGAAGAATGATTCCATTCCCAACCTTGGAAAAACAAAAAAACAAAAAAACAAAAAGTTTAAAAGAGGAGGCACACTCGGCAAGAATGTAAGACTGCAATGCAAGACTGCAAGACGGCAAGACTGCGAGATGGCACAGTTCGTTCCGTACCACCAAAACTGCATATGAGGAGAGGGGGGGCCATTGGGGGCCGGCACAAGAAAAGGATCCCACCAGGGATTGAGATTGGAAAAGAAGAAGGGTACGAGGTGAGAATGCCATCGTGACAGCCTTTTTTCCAAGTTTCAGGGGGGGAAGGAAGAAAGAAATGTACGTGCGACCATGACCTTTTGTACGCGTCTGAATCTGTCAAAAGGGATCCTGGCCCTTATGGATATATCTGCAGTTAACCGTCAAATATACATACATACATACACATACATACATACACAGAAACACAGAAACACAGTTTCACGATTGAACCAATTGTACAATGAGAGTTTCATGTAGGGAAAGAGCGGTGTACCACGAGTATGTATGATATCAATCACACCCCTTCGTGGATGCGTCCGATATACACAATCTACATCAAAATCTCATGGAGATCAAAAGCTTCCTTTACTTGATTTGCATTATCCAGATGTGCCGCGTTAAAAGCCTTTACTCTGTACTGGTACAGATCACTCGTATATCAATAATACACACCTCTATTATTCGATATCAAGATATACCGTAACTACACACACCAAGGATTTTGATCATTTACAATAGAACAGTCGGGTGATCACGTGATGGGACCACTTTTCCATACTCGTAGATAGACTGAAAGGAAAGAAAAGAAAAGATACTTTGAATGTCTAGTTATTACTCGTATGTATACGAGTATGATAATTAAGAATAAGCAATATCCACCCCCATACCATTCTACCATTCACTTCACTTCACTTCTCTTTTTTCCGCGAACAGATCTCTCATCTACACTATCAACACAATACGGTCGAATGACATCGATTGGCTCTCAATACTTTAGGAACTCATTGACCACTAAACGACTGTTACTTTTTATCAAAGGATTGAGAGAAGGATGAGAGAAGGATGAGAGAAGCTTCGGAAAACATCCCTCCTCCCAGCTTCCTTCTTCACAATCCTTGATCCTTACATAGCCTCTCTCTCCAATTTTCGATAGGCTCGACATATCAAATATTCACGATGAAGATATTCCCAATATACGACTGACTAATGGACAGATGGGACTTCAACATCACCACGTCGTACTATGGCTATTCCACATCATCTTGCATTCATCAGAAAACGCCGATATTAATGATCATCTACTCGACATAGATGTGGTCCATAACGCGGGAACTGATATCACGTACTTATATATAGTTCACGAGATCGTTAAACACTGACGCAACTGCATGAACCACTCATCACACCAAACAACATCAAAGCTCAATCCCAAAACCATCAACTCCCTGAGTCTTTGTTATGGGCCTCATCGTGCGTTGGGCATAGTCTCATCTCGCCTTGACATTAATATCGGGTTGTTGTCGTCGTCGACCACCAAACCATGCCTTAAATACTATCCTGGCGCAAATCCCTACAGAGTCAACGCGCAAGAAATACGAAATTTCAGAGATCACGGTGTTTATGCTTGCCATGAAATTGGTTTCATACGATGGTGATTCGGCTTTACATGCTGTGAATGTATTTCAGGTCTCACATGATGCTTGCTGAAATAAATTACGTATCTGACCGCATGTGTGGAGTAGATCCTAGATTAGGCTTTTATTCGGGTCGGTAAGATATGGGAGAGTTGGCCGCAATGATGTTTTCGGAAGTCCGATCCCACCTCATGCAGAAGTGGTGTACCCGTGGCCATAGCCGTCAAGCTTGAGTTCAAGCATGAATTGGATGACCATATTCAATCATTCAATGTTGCTGCGATGTATATAAGGGGTTTCTGATAAAGAATGAAACTATGCCTCAAAGGGACTCTCTACATACCTTTGAGGCTAGATCTCTTTCATACTAGTTCCCTTTATGTCATAGTAGTATAATAGAGGTTGACCATTCCCATTTGCTTCCTGCTCCTTAAGATTCAGTCATTCGTCAAAGTGGCTAGTTGCTAGTTTTTTACCTTCCATCATCCCTTTTTAGATAGAGCCTCATTAGAGTGCATACGGCGATCTTCTTATTAAAAAGCTTACAATTCAATACTCTAAAACTCTATGTGGCTAGCCTTAGAATAGCACGGCTTGAATTCGTAAACTCTAGACTAAGCCTAGTCTAGCTAGCTTTTAAATAATAAACAAGCTGTGTCTCCAAAACCATATAGCAACTAATATGTGAAATGAGTGAAGGCGGAAATATATATATAACACCTAGACTCTCAATCACCAATTCCAACAAAAACGACAACCACACAAGTGTATTTATTCCCTAGAAAAATAACTCTGGCATAATAGGTCTCATACCCGCATATCATCATCATCATCTATCTCATTCTTTCTTTTCCCGCGACGAGCCATGTTTTCATTCAACGTGTGAATCACCCATCACGTTTCCCGCATTTCAGCGCGGGCCGATCTCTAGATCGTAAATCCGTATATGACGTATATCGAGTCAAGTTCTCAGCAGCTTCGACGACTCGTATATGTGGACTTATCATGGTATGCTATTTGCGGGTTGATTGTACATAGGCGATACTGACAAGTTCAGCGTGGGAAACCTTGCGGTTTTATTAGAGAGGATGTTGGTGGATCGTCTCGTGGCTGGCGGCTTCGTCATGCGAGACTATTAGTAGGCTGGCTTATGGTAGGAGATATTTGCCGCGTCGTCGCTTGATAATTGTTGGGAATTTCCTGGCCTAGCCGATTTGTAAGATTACATCAAAAGCATGGCATTTGTGAGGGGAAAAAATGAAAAAAATGCACTTGTCTTGCTACATAGAGATCAGCAGAGTAAAGACTCCAAGAACACAAGAAATAACAATAACAATGAAAATGAAAATGTATCTGTCGTGCATCCCGAAAATCACGTGTAATAATCAGTTATGTAATTTAATTCGAAGAGAAGAATCTTATTTGTCCATGGAAGCTCGTTATGGTGGTTCTTCCTGATATTTACGAGTATATTGCATTGCAGAATTAACTAAACAGCGCTAGCAATGTCTTATGATCTGGGATTCTGCGATGGGGGTTGAATTGGTATGAATCGTTGGTACGTCGTGCGGAGATGGAGAGTGGGGGTGTGTACGGTGGAATTTGGGAGGGGAGGGGAAGGGAAGGGATGATGGAGGAGTTGAGTGTATGATTGGTGGGATGGTAGGATAGATGATGTAGAGAGGGGATGAATAGAGTCTTCTTCTGTGGTTGGTGTAGATTGGGGGGGGGGGGGGGTGAGGTAGTTTTTTTGAAGGAGGATTGGGATTGGAGTGCTGAGGGTACTGAGTTGAGTTGAGTTGATGGTCGGTTTGGTTTTGTTCGATTGCGTTGCGTTGTGTTATATTATATTGTATTAAATCACAAAACTTTCCAAATGAAAGTAGAATGAATACTGGATCAATTTGCCAGTATACCTGTATTATTTCTCGAAACCGTATACCTGGCCTGGTTCAGTTTAATCAATCTAATACGGAATTCCCCGCTCTTGAGATACGATAGGCGAATATGTGTAGCTGATGTGGAAGTCTACATTAAATCAAATGCATTGTGTTTACCAATCAATCTGGTGGGTTTCTAATTACCGGGCGAATTTGCAGTTTCCTCATTCACAGTATCGATTCTCGGTTTCGTCTGCGGGGCAGCTTTTTCCGATCGCAGCTGCGGTTTCGCATTCGAATGATATGATGGATGGATGGATGATATACATTACAGATTCGATGTCCGTCTTGGTCGCAGATCTCCTCTCCGTCTAACCGTCTCTCTCATATCACTCCTTTGAAGATTGGGTCGTAGGATCTTGATTGATTGATTTTAGATTATAGGCTAGGATAGCCATCAATGATCTACTTGGTGGTGTTCATTCGATTCTCTGGATTTTGACTTCATTTAGTGGCTGTTTTGTTGCTATTGTGCAAGGTGTGTTGGAATATTTGTTTGATTTGGAGTTTCAGGATGTTGAATATAAGTTGATGTATTAAGAATGTATTGTGTAGTTTTTGTTAAAGACTTCCTACGGGAGGGACCGCTGAAGGGCTATGAGATGTGCAAGAGGGTATGCAAATTGTGCCTTGGCGAATAAAAGCTTGCACTCTTACGCCGGGAGTAGGATTTTTACTGTTCTGGGGTGAAGTGAGGGGATTTCCTCGTATCTGCGTACTTTATTCTGAAGAAAGGCTCTGAAAAGGAAAATAATTTATCCCCCAATACTTCGGTGCAAGATTCTCCAGAGTCCTATCACAACTAGAAGGATTACCATTTCAAACTCCATCAGCACACTTCGGGCAAGGGAATCAACGTCGGAGTAAAGGGTACATGACCCATCTCTATCTAAAATCAACAAGATCTACCATTGTGGATACGAAAATACAAAGCGGAAAGAAGTTTCAGGTTCCCTGGCAAAATGCTCTTTCTGGTTCATGCCATTCATTCGCGGTGTTTTCTTGGGGGATCTCTGCAGGTGGCATTCGTATATGGCAATAGTCCAATAGCTTTTTCTATAGAGTGAGAACATTCTGCCCGATTGCTATATGGGAAGAGTGTTCAGCACATTATTTACCAAGCTCTGACACCTGATTCAAGGAGTTCGTTCGTTCTGCTAAATAGTGCCTATGTAATGTTTTCAATTTGCAAATATCAATGCCATTGCTACTATAATGGCAGCTATGATCACAATAGCGACGGCGTCGGCATCGGCATCGATGAAAATTTCTGCATCCTCAAATTACATGCACGGCTGTTTAGTGAATAGCTATAACACATGCATGTCATGTGTATACACATACACCAGGTTTTGTGACATACATTGAGAGATTTGAGAGCGGGAAGGTCTATTTCTTCAAGCCTGGATTCAATGCCTGTATTGATTTATGCACTGCCTGCTTACAACATTACGCAGGAGATTAATGTTATAGTAATAAAATTTCATGGGCGGAGCTTATGATATATATGACACGACGAGCTTCGGTAAGAACAAAAACGCTTTTTCGAAGTCTTTGGAGGGTATACTGGGCTGGGCGTCACTGCTTCTCTTGAGATCAATTGTGATAGTGCATTTATTCGGAGTGGCTTACAAAGTATGTTAGGTGTGGAAAATTCGTGGTGTATTGTCTACTGAAAAGCATGAAGGCTGTGTATAATCAAGGTCCTACGAAGCAAATGAGATATCAGAAAGAGAATGAATTCCTCAGATTAGATGGACACAAATTTCTCCATATTTCAGAAAACTTACATTCCCAGAACGGGAAAATGCAGCATTCAGCCCTGTGGCATGTCCTGAGACAATATCATATTTCTCATCCAATTACGTTCCGATCTTCGGTACATTGTTCCTCCCGTCTTATGTACAGTAACTTTTAGTGTATTTAGCTAATCACCCAATAACACATCATTTGTCAGAAAGAATTCGTCAAATGACATAGATTTCTCACAAGTCGCGTCGCGTCGCTACATATCGCCCGCTTCGCTCTAGTGACTTCGCCTCCCCGGATTTTGAAGCACTGCTAGGCAGTTGAAAATTGTCCAATAATCTTGCAACTTTACATTTCTGAAACGTATTTGAGCGGATATTGTGAGATGTCATGTGACTGAGAAGACAATCCACGAATGGGCGTGATAAGAAACAAGGGAGGAAAAGAGCATACTATCATGATACGGCTGATTTCTAGAAGATAAATAGAAGATGCTTGTGCCGCTGTTGCGCGCAATTCTTGGTTAATTATTTTGGGAAAGTAGCGAAGTAGCTTTTTTGTGCTACCTCGAGACTTGATGCTATCACTTACTGTCTGATGCGAATTTAATTCAAGTACAACAACAGTAACTACTATGGAGAATGGCAAGCTCGGTATGTATATCGCTTACATTACAATTAAAAACATCTGAATTAATTCTCGTGATTTAGTCGAGCATAGTCTCTACTTCTATGCGCCTAATAAGGTAGCACCCGTGATATTTGCGGTTTTGATAGCGTTTTCTATGCTTATGCAGGGATATCAATGCTAGTATGTTGTTTTCTCCACCCACACATATATTTCTTCGCCATGTCAATACTTGTTTATTCATATACCATACTAACGTCCTTAAGTCGTTACAAATGCTGGAAAGTTACCGGACTACTCCCATGGTGTGCATGTATATACCTCACCGGTTTTATCCTCAGAGAAATCGGAGCTTTCCACTACAGCAATCTAGATATATATATCGCGAGTATAGTTCTACTCTACGCTGCACCGTATGTTTTACCGCTATTCCCCTTTCATTACTCATCTCTTCTCGCTACCGAGATATACGCGAATCCGCGCTAAATGCAAAATAAAACACAGACCCATCTACGAACTTGTAAATTATTTCATCCTCTCCCGCATTCTCTACTACGTTCCATACCACTCTCCACTCCATCCCGGCCGCGTTCTCACCACTTTCGGCGTCGAATCCGCCGTTGTCGAAGCCCTTAACGCTGATGGCGCTGCCCGTCTCGCCAACTCATCTCTTTCGGAAGATGCCCAAGGAACCCGTCGATCTCTCCTCAAAGCCGCGTTATGTCTCTAATGGGGTATCTTGGGAGCATTTATATTTCTCACCGCGTATTTCCATTTGAAATGTCGCGCACATTCGCTTTTACCGGGGAATTTAAATAATGTATTGATCACACTGTATATATCGAGTGCATTGATCGGAACGAGAACGATCTATCGCACGGTTGAGTATTTCAGTGTTGCGGATTTGCATCCCGAGTCCGGGATGGAAATTGCTGATATTTCTCCGATTCTTCGATGTGAGTGGTTTTTCTGGGTGTTTGAAGCGTCTCTTATGACGTGTAATACTTGTTGAATTGGAGACATCCGATGAGATTTTTGTCGAGGAATATTAAAAACTATTTGGGAACGGATGGAGTGACGGAGATTGAGGGGATGGGGTATCAGGATGAGAGGAGATGGTGGGTTACGTTTATTGATCCTTTTGATGTTTATGGGATATGTAAGGGGAGTAATTTTCATAGAGGGTTTTGGGAGCAGGAGGGAGTGGAACATGTGGGGTATGTTGCGGATCGTCAAGTGGAGGGCGGACGGAAGTGAAGGGGGGATGTGGAAATAGTGCGGGGTGATGGTGGAAGTGATTATTTACTAGTTGAATTCTCATGACCTTTCTTTGGTGAATGGTGGAAGTTATAATAAATTCAATTCGGGAAACAATAATTTGGTGTAAACGATTGAAGAGGGAAGGAAAACATTCTAGTGTGTTGTACAATTTCTGCATTCGTGAATCGTAACATGTGTTGTCTCTTATGATTCGTCAAAGTGAAGTTTTCGATTGACAAAGCTTGACTTCATTGTTAAGATACAGGCCAGAGATCCTCTGATTAAGAGGCCAGTACTGTTTCCAAAAGTTTATGTACATCAATTGTGCATTCGGGCTCCGTGTGAACGCTTATGACGTCGTATTTACAATAGCTCAATATTCTGTCCCTTTGTCCAGGTAATGAATGGGAAATGTAAAAGTTGCAAGATATGCAGCTAATTTACTGGGTCGATCAAAGTTGGAAATCAGACGCCAATAATGGCAATTAGAACACTCAGTCATCCTTCAATAGCTTAATGACGCTCGGAATAGGATACTCACGGGTATTTTTCCAGTCAAGGTTGAGGGCCATTTTAGACGATTCATCAACAGTGATTGCTAAGATCGATGATTACACCTTTCGAAAACCCAAAAAATCTTTATAAATCTTCCATTAGTTTATAATTTGCATTTTGCTCCTTATAAAGAGATTTCAATATGAAAAAAATGGTATTTGAATTTATGCTTAATTATATCTACCACTGACAAATGGTACATTAGCTTGACATACCACGAAGCTCGAGGAATCTTCGCCTCAAAGCTGCAGTGCCATCCTGAGCAGTCGAAATTAGCTTTCAAGGTCCCCGAGTATTCTTTCTTAATAGCAGTAAGGCGATCTTCATAGTCTACATCACCATTGGACAAGCTCAAAGGCTGATGATAGCCAGTCACCCCAACAAGCCCTTGTAAAGGGCATTCCTTCTATCATATTCAGCTTATAGATAATCCATTCTTAACATCTTTATCCAATTTTTCATTGAATGAGGGACTAGCATTTATGCAGTAGACGGAATTTCAACAGGTCGTCTTGACATAATCAATATTTGCGCTCCGTCGAATAAATTGATCTGGTATTGCTAATCTAATATTTCATATGATAAAGAAAGAGTCCTTATGGTGTATATAGTTATAGTGCCCTTAAGAATACTATTCTGAAAAATTATATGAAAATTTTCAATTTTAATTCAATTTTAATATATTATATTTTAGAATATTTAAAATGAAATATTAAAGTAGAATATTGAATTTTGTTATTTGATATAATTAATAATATAGTTTTTATTATTTTAAACCTTTAATAGGATAAACTGTAATGTAGGTTTTAAGGTGTTCTGGAAAATAATGAGAGGAACTGTAGCGATGTGAAATTGTTTTTCCGGCACTGAGGGGCCGAAGATAAAGCTCTCTTCAATCACTCAAAACGTGAGAAATTATCGCTTGATAAGGTGATCAATATACCAGACGTTGCTAGAGAAGTGAGGGGGGGAATTCCTGGAAGTCAGCTTCACTTGTGTTGTGCTTATCATGCACACCTTATCTAGTCAGAATGAAGGCTAATCATACTAAACGAATCTCTGCCAAATCCAAACAACACAGGTTCACGATATCTACAGATGTCAACTTGATATTGATTTTTGTTTGAATTTGTATCTCACTTGAAGAGCTCGGGGAAATTCTTCAGTAGATGTTGTGACTACTTGGTTTATCATTGAAGTTGATAATCGAATGAGCAGACAAGAGCAACAACAAATGGCACGCGAAGTCTGTGAATTTTTCTCGACGTGAATTGACACACGTCGTTACTTCTGCAATTGAGAACTCTGGGCCAATCAGTCTGTAAATGCGAAGGTTCAATTGAATCAACTAATCCATATCCACGCGCCTATGCCATAGCCGGCCAAAGCCAGATTAAGGCAATCACAGGGACAAATTCACATGCAAGTGCAAGTGCACCTGCCAATTTGAATCTTCAAAAAGGGTATAGACAGCAACTTTTGGGAAAAATTGCAATTATAAGCTTTGAAAACAAACTAAGTACAACAAATGAAAAGCACATCCGGCCAAGAAAACTCAAAATACGCCTCGCAGTCAACCCCACAGATCCGCTTCACGCCTCGGGAGTAATCCTCCAATCAGACATCAGAGATTTTCAATATCCCTTTCGGTTTATCTGACAGCATGGGATAAGATTTCCGAGAGCTAGCAAGGGTTAGAATGGAGGGGTTCTGAGATCGTTCGTCTGATATCTTTGGATTGTTTCGAATGGTTGCATTTTGATGTTGGTGTCGCGGAGATACTCGTGTCACAACGGTTATGGTGCTTAAGCGATGAAAAACTTATCACCTATCCGAATTTGGTGATTTTTGTTATGAACAAGCAGAGAACAAGCTTGATGGTCAATAGCCCCGGTTATGCAAGTCGGTGTTACCTGCCAAAACTGCAGTAGGTAGAGATCTTGGGGAGTCCGTTAGTGACCTCCTCTGTCCCACGAGCACCTGGTCAAACTTTTGACGCCGGATTTAATTGCCATGAAAAAGAAGCAAGCATGTGCATTTCATATACGGAGTTTCATCAGTGCCATGTAATCATAGTTCTTCTGAATGGTATATCTCCTGCATGTGAAAATGTAAAGTCATGGGCATGCCTATTACTGCTTCTACAGCCATCTTGGTACTGATAAAGAGGTGTTGCCGATATCTTTCAAAGAATGAGATAATATCGCGATTGGAGAACAGCCTTTCATATCTCTTCTTTACCAATCGCTTCTTTTTCTTCCGTTTCGCTCTGCAATTAAGTTTCAAGAACTGAACTCATCAACTTGCTATCTCACAGCAACTTTATCCACAAATGACTTACCAGCCGGACCATAATTTCAGACTATCATATGCCTACTTGGGCGCAAGTGTCCTTATGAATGACCGAGACCATCAACATGGGGAAGATCGAGTCCACTTCGAGCGAGATTCATCTCAAAGGTACTTCTGACGACGAACAAGGATAAGTCAAAATGCCTTACCATCAGCGATATATATATGCGCATCTTCGCGTTGTATCTCTTAATCGTGCAAGGAATAGAACTCGTCACACTTACGTCTTCAGTCATCATCTATATGGCGCTAATAGCAATTTCCACACACTTCTGAGGGAGGGTACATTGACTGCAAAGTACGACGTCGCTCAAGCTGCGATACATGAAATCCGTTTCACACTTCCGCCCAATACCAAGTTGATAACATCACATCGGAGAATAGCTTTGATAGTATACATCGCTGCCAAACTAGGCACATACGTAAAAGCGAACAAGTTTCGGCATCTCCGTGAAGGATCTCCATAACCGAAAAAAAAGGACCGAGAATATATGCATGCGATATTCTTCACCAGACAGGGACAGGGAAGTTACAGTTGGGCTACAGAGATATACCTAAATTTATTCTCCCCAGTTAAGATTAAACGAGGCGAAGGATACTAGAGCTTCATTCTCGTACAACGATACCTCGGGTATGGAGAGTATTTCACGTCTTTTAGGAAATAAAAAGGGGGGAAAGAAAATTCACACAGCCGTCATCATGGAGTATCCAATATTATACCAAGTTTCACAATCTCTACAGTTCTCCCATCTCACCTCCCTCGTAAAAACTATGTTTCAAACATTCAATTCAAAAGAATCTGGCAACCTAATTCTAGCTACATTCTAGCTGCATTCCAATCCAATGCAAGATCATCCCTCTGATCAAAGCTCTTGCCTAGACCCCCAAATTCAGTCAAGCTTGATATTTTGACGTCAAATGTGTCCCGTAAATGTACTAGTCCCATGCAAAAGTATCCGCTTTTACCCCGGTCATTCGTAGTCTTTGGACTCCTAGATTTGGTTCCGGTGCTCCGATCTTTTTGCTTTGTTCCAATGAAGAGTTTGAGGCCCAATTGTTCTCCGCTATGCTTGCGATGATTCAAATTTTCTGTTGTAGATGAATTCGTGTATGCGAGTAGAGAGATATGGAATAGACTAGAAGAGTTTTGGGCCGCTTTTCGTATCGTATCGTATCGTATCGTATCGTATCGTAACGACTGCAAGACAGTGGCGAGCTGCGAGCGGCAATTTTCGGATCCGAAATGTTCCTAGCGAATGGGAGACGAATTTGAACCTGAGGTTCATTTCATGCTCATCGATATGTTTTTCCCATATGGGATTTTTGTGTGGAATTTGTTTGTCCCGGGCGGCTGAACATCTTGATGATTGCTAAAGACAGACATGCTCCCGAGATTTTGAATGTTTCCCTCTAGATCCTTATAGTAACGTCGTAAAAGAATGTCAAGTCTCGCACAAGAGAAACAATCTGAGCCCTTCTGTCCTATAGATCATATCTCAAACAAATTCCCACTAACTTCAATCTCAATCCCAATCCTCAGCCCGTACTCCTAGGTCTCGCAGTAGCCATTCTCTTCTGACAAGCATTTTCCCACTGGCTAACCACGTAAGGCGGAGGAAGAGGAGTCTTTGGCGACGGCGAGACCGGTGAATCTGACGCATCGTTTGAACTTACTGCCCATCCAATACTCCTTGGCCCTCTGGGCAAATCTCCTACACTATCCCACATCCACGGATCCCATACATCATTATTAATACTATCCACCGTCATCATAGCCTGTTGAAGTTCCGATAACTCTCGAACTCTTTTAGGATCTTCTGTTCGTCTGGTAGTAGTTGGGGATGATTGATATCCTTGAAAGGTTTCGATACTGGTTAGTGTAGGACCGACACTTTCTGATGTATCAGGTTCGCCGTTCCAATATGAAGGGGGTGTTGACCATGGTAAGTCATCTTCCCCAAGACGAAATCTTCCTGGTGTTGATGGTAAAGGTCGGTCTAATCGATCCATGATGTTTTGGCGAGGAAGATTCACTATTCGGTGTTGTATTGGACTGCCAGCAGCACTCATGGGGCTCACTGGACTAACTGGACTGATTGGCTGACTTCTATCGTTCATCATCGGTGGTGCGGATCTTCCTCTCCCTGGTGTTTCCATACCAATATTTAACCCTCGATTTCGATCTTGCTGTTGCTGTGATTTTTGCTGATGTCGAGATGGATGATTAGGTTGAAGATGACCAGGAGTCAATATCGATGGTGTTGGTTTACCACCGAGATGAGTATTCGCCCTTTCCCTCATATTTCTTGATGCGTATCTCAATGATGCCCCATGCCCCTTATCGTTTTCAGATATCGAGACTCTAAGCTCGAGGTTGACGTAAACTCCTGGTGCAGGTGGCCAGCGGGATGATGATTTTTGTTGTGAATTCGGTGGATATAGATTATCAAAAGCAGTTGACATTATTATTCTCCTCAATTAGAACTTTTCGATAACTTATCGAAATTCAAATTTTGATAACAAATTTTGGTTGGATCGTCAAAGGCGCTTGCTTGTAGGTGAGAGATTGGCTGGGAGAAGAGGAGTTTTATGGTCTTGAAAAAAGCCGTTTGTATTGCAATCTCATAGGGTAACAAGCGATTAGATGACGTGAAACCCGATAAATAATTTTATCACATCCGACAAACTGGTCCTACTCCGCCTGCGTTGGAAAGGAGGCTTCAGGGCTTCTAGTCCGCTGTGCCATCGCAGGCTTAGTAGGTATGTAACGAAGGATGCAACCCTTCAGGGGTGCAGAGGCTGAGTAGCCTGATTCCGTACGCTGGAATGAGAACAAATAAATTATGGCCGTACCCAACTTCTTCTTTAAAATTTGAAAACCCTATACATGAAGTGGAGATTACCAACACAGATAGATAAGGTGCTTAGATTTGATCCACAGCATCTCTGCTTTCGATTAGTTAAATGATGGAAGATATATCCCGTCCTATTTTTTCGCGATCTCGGATATGCGCGAAAATGAGAGCTTATAGGAGTTGCTCCATTTGACTCCTGTCATACAGTAAGACATGCTGGATTATGTAAAATGATAGCATAATCATTTAGTCAATCAAATGTTCATTTAGACACAAATTTTGTTTGATGTTGTGTACAATGATGCTACTGCAGGAGGGTTTGATCGTGAATAATCTCGTATAAAATTGAAAACACAAGTATTGTGTTGTCGTAAGGTTGAAGTGTCAAACTTAGTTCATGGTGATCCTCCCATCTTCCAGAAAACCCCCTTGGAAGGAGTGGATCCGACATGTCAAGTAACACCGTAGATCATTCGCTACAAATTCAAGCTCGGACGATTGGGCGCGTCGCCTTGTTTAAGCGGGTCTACATGCTCTGTACAAGTACGAGGCAATACGTCGAAAAGATTGCAATACAAGATGGGCCTGTGGGGTCATGATCTTACATGTGTAATGTGGAATCATTATAGACGCGTGAATGTTGGTAACGATTCCGTTGGATCTTTATAGAAACATGTCAAACCAAATCAGAAGTCCAAAGTATCTGTCAAGATCGTTAACGATGATGTATATTGCAGATGGAGCTTTATGACCTGAATTAGTACGCGGAATGGTTTTCGGATATGAACCATGAGTAGTCAAAGACTCTTCGGAGAGAAAATCTAGTGGCCTCATTCATATCCACATCGGTGCAGTTTTGCGGTTGCCTATTGTGGGGAACCAACATCAAACATTTCCCCTGATTTATGAAGTTCATTATTTAACTTGAAATCTTCAGAATGATTCAGTAAGCCTCGTTTTAGCGCCTAGTCTGGATATATGCAGGTTGCATATTGAGTATCTGACATGCAGCGAACATAAAGTTGGTTAATAGAATCTAAGCCTGTATAATTTCAGATTTCGTTCATCTCTAATCTCAATGCTTGAACTATACCTCGTAATAACCTCCCTCAACATTTGTTACCTACCAAATCTTCTACTAACTCCTGCATTAGCTGGATGTCATTCAGGTTTCATATTGTAATTTTGCGGTTCCAGCCTCCATACTAATCAGACGAGTGACTGGACCCTTAAAAGCTTTCTTAACATCTCCTAGCAGTTCTCACAGACTAATAGACGAATTACCCCTCTTCCACCTGCGATCTGAAGTATTGATAGATGCAATTGCATCACTTTTATACGCCCTCAAAGTGTTCAAAGGCAATGTGACACTTTCTGATCAATAAACTGTCAAATATGTCCAATGAAGTAATGCAGGAGAAGGAAGACAGCATACTCAGTCATTATGTTCCATATGATCATAGGTTCATCATACCTCCCGCAGCAGTCTCAGGCTATTAGTCGCAGTCGCGTAAATACTACCTTTGTAAAGGCTCTTTTGGTATGGAAGCAGACCTTCTCTCCGAATTCTATATTCTGACATCGTTATCATAACTGCTCGATAAAGAAATTTTCATATTAACTTAGAGATGTTTCACCATAGAAGTATGACGATCAAGGCATTGATACACTTGATAGTCTCGATATATAATTTGTAAATCCTGTGATGGTGGGACGCGGATATGACCGTATTAGCAGGTAAAGCTTTGACAACTCACGCTAATGTCTTACTATAACATTGACGTTTGAGAACTTAACTTTCACGAAATGGAAATAAATGACATAGTCAGCCTCGATTCATCCTTTAGAGACAATTAATTTCATGAAATTGACAAATTGTGGTGAGCCTCGCTAGTTGAAATCCTCCCTCGGCGGAATCGACTCAGTTAAAATCCTTCGTGCTCCATACTGATTGTAGCAAAAAAGCCCCAAACATGTAAGCATAATCACAAGTAGGTTAAAAGATATTCTATTCTCAGTATTTTTCTGGAAAATGATGATTTGTGTGCTTCTTCCTAGGGTTCTGCGTGTGAAAGTTTGCACCGTATCAAGTGAGAAAAAGTGTTGATGCACAGTCGATCCGCTGCATTCCTTCGTATACGACGAGCCCGAAAAGTCAATGCAAGGAGCTTTGTTATAAAACAAGGAGTTGATAGCCGAGACCCCCAGTCGTCCCTTCTAGGGAAAAGAATACAGGCAGACTTGAAGACCGTCCCAAAATACGTTCAAGTGAAGATGAAGAACAGCGAAAGTTGTCAGGAAACCAAGATCAATCCTGTATCAGTTGAAGTTTTATTGTAATCTGAAGTTGAAAGCTTATTGAGATTGAATACTTGATCAACCGACGGGTTTCGAACGAATCATCACCGCAGTAAGAATAGGCAAAAAGCCTCATGAAAAAGTACTTGGGTAGTTGGAACACTCATGTACTCCATTTTGGTTTCAGTTTGGTTCGAACAATTTAGAATTGATTCCAATACCATAGCTTTGAGAGTACATCGTTTATTCAATCTTTCGAGGACGAAAATCTTATGTCTTATTTAGGGCCAATAGGCCCCCATCCTGAACTAACGACATCTGCATCAACATCTATACATCTGAGAACTATACTTTCTAGATTGGCGGGCTCAGATAAAGCACTAGAATCAGGTTCCATTAAGATAATGCCTCAAACTTATTGCATTCGACATCGAAGTCAAATAACTCAGGAGCCCTGTGCTAGCCTGACCTCCAAATTTCACGGATTTTCGGAAGGCCAAAAACTCCCATGAATTTCCCTACTAAAGCATGGCAGACAATCGCAGAGTACACGTTTCAGACATTTTAGATAGCGAGCGTCAAGTTCAAACTTTATTGCCATCAAATTGGTACCAAATCCGACATCACACTAGTTATTGCGCGGTCCGTACTACTCGAAACCACACATGTTATTCTTCAACCAATACGATACCTCGATATCATATAAGAATCACAAGTTATTCTTAACCCGACAGCTGTCATACAATACAACAAATATTGCCACAAGAAGCCTACGGGATGGCGAGATACGTGAGGTACTAGGTGACCTAGTATCAAAAAATCTCGCCCTTTTCATCGCATCTCAAGCGACTAAAAAATTGCGCGGTGCAAAAAGTGCTAGGCTTACTCAAGTAACCCAAGACTCACTAAAGCCTATGAAAGTTCATCTTGCTGTTTGGTAGCACCTAACCTCTTCGAGAGAACTTCTCGATCTTGATCATATCTACCAAACATAAAGAAATTTCAAACAAACAAACAAATTCTGAATATTAAGTATTATCCGTCCCCTTTCTCAGAGTCGACACAAGCTGGAAAAAAAGCTCCTTGAAAAATCTGCACTACCATCTTGACCCTCGGAACCAGAAGACAAACATACTCGGAATTCCACAGTGTATTTATCCCGTCCCCAGGGTCCAGAGATTATTAAAGACTTCCATTTGACAAACAAGGACTCACTATCGATTCTCCCTCCCGAGGATTCACAAACCAGATACTCTTTCCGCCCACTTTCAGTACGAGTTATCTTTCAGATTTCTTGCTATCGAGATAATGGCTTCAAGACATGAAAGATCCCGCAATAAAGATTGAAAAATATGGAGTTTCATCATATGAAGAGTCGACACTCCTAACAAAGAGGGAAAGATCGACTTTATCTCTGTTGGTTGCTTATGGGGGCGGAGCGGAGCGGATACGCTATATGAAGTGAAGGAGCGAATTTCCCCCACAATCTTGGCGCAGAGATGCAAGCAGTACAAAAAGATACAAAAAACCCGATACGAATCGTATAAAAATCATTCGTACCAAGAACCTTTCTCTTCAACCGAATAGTCAATATTTTCAGGTTAGCGTTTCCAAATCAGTTGTTTCAATCATTTTTTGTATGCTCTGACTTTTGTTGATTTTTGAGAATCTGAGTTTCAAGATTCCGGGAGTATTCGGATTTTCGGATATGCCTTGGAGAATGCGACAAGAACAACATATCTTCAAGAAATATGATGAGAATGTTACTCAGAGCCGCAGTTTTGAAACCAATGTTTTGCACGCAATACTTGCGCCAAAAGAGATAGATTGTCTCCGGCACTCGGCAAAAACATCTAACGGCGAAAAAGCCATTCAGATACCTTAGAGACCAAGCAGACCTCAAGAGTAGACCTGGCAGCACTGTACGCAGTAAGAAGTGCAAATAGAATAGGAATTAGAGATGTTCGTTCATCATCCACACAACCGACCTTTTACCTTTTTCCCATCATTCACCAGACCATCTCACCCTCGCCTTACTTACCAATCCCCCAAATATCTACCCATTGCCAATCAAAACATTAACACCTACCTATCAATGTTAACGTGATCTCAATATTCTCTTATCCCCTTCCTTGCGTTTCTTTTCTTTTCTTTCTTCTTTACCGGGTGATAAAATCATATGTTCTCCGTGAAACCCCCCAACGTTCGATAATCCTGCACTCGATGCCATGCGATCTAAATATCTTCAAGAACGATAGGGCTGATATATTGCGGGGCAGACAGTGGAAAGAATCAAGCTAAACTAAGCTATATTGCACTGCCACGTGTGACATGTGGCTGTGCTGTGACTTTATGTCCAGGAAATGCATTTTAGGATAATTAAGGAGAAAGTATTGTTTTAGTTCTCAAGATTTTCTATTGTTCTTATAGAATATGCTCTAAGGGACTGGAGATTGATCTATTCGACTACCTTATCTATAGCTTTGTAATCAAAATTGGAAGGTTCTTACTTATATCTTTAACTTCTTCATTTCTCACTTTTTTTCTTATTTCCTAAAGAATCTAATTTATACATACATGAATTATAATAAAAATTTATCTTCTCATATCTAACTTATCAAACCACAATTAACCTTACCAAAGCTAAACTACAACTTTAGCATCTATCGTACTCAATTAACCCTAACCCCTAGAAACCTTCCCAATCTCCCTCACCGCATTATCCACCCCCTCAACCACCAATTGCGGTCCCCCCCTCGCCAAATCCCCCAACCTATCACTCCAACCCCCTTTCTTCCTATCCACCCAACACGTCTTCAAACCCACTTGCTTCGCCCCCACAACATCAAACGGGTTCCCACTAACCAACCACACATCCTTTTTGAAATCCCATTCCTCCACCCCGTTTCCGACTCTCCGAACCAGATGTTCGTAGACTCTCGGGTGGGGTTTATAGCATTTTACATCATCCACCGTGATGAGTTCTTCAAACAGGTTTTTGAATTTAGAGAGTTCGGGGGAATGCTGCACGGATGATGAGAGCATTTCATTCGTACCGTTGGAAAAGATATAAGTGTTGAATTCCGGATCTTTTGCTAGAATATCGAGGCCGGTTAAATGCGTCGGGGAAGACGGAGAGGGAATTGTATGAATGCATTAGATTTTCAATCTCTGGTTCTGAGAGGGATAGTGCATGTTCTGATAATGCGTGACGAAGTGATGTTTTTGTTATTTCTGAAAAGGGTTTATATAGTACTGTGGTTATTGTTAGATACAATTTATATATATATCCTCGGATAAATTATTATATTGCGGGGAGATTTCACGACGAGGACTGGAATCGAAAGAAAACTTACACATGCTGTTCATGCGGAAGGTATATTCTAATTGCTATATCCGCATATCAGATACGAGTTGTCTTAAATATCAAGATATATGGAGAATATCACATGCATATCTTCTCCACAAAGGAGAAATCGATTGAGCTTTCTCATTGCCAAAATGTCGAGCCAATTCTTTGGCGATACTTTCGGTAGAGAGAAGAGTACCGTAGAGATCAAATGCGAGGATTGTTTTCTTGTTCGACATGATGGTATGTACCTGGGAATATCAGAACTTTTGCTGCTTATTCGATATTTTGAAACAATTACCTACAGAGTTGTGGAGTTATTATTGGTAGTTGGGATATCTATGAAGTTGACGAATAATATCATCCATAACATCTGTCATTCATTAATACCGTAAGCTCCATTAGAAACATGATTACGGGGTAAATTTTACATCCCAATGATCAACACTAATAAATTTTAGCTGGTACCGAAACCTACATACGGGGTCTAATTGAATGTCACATACTATACATTCTTATAATATAATCGTATAATATAATATAATATAAACCCCTCTGTGATTTATACTTATAATATAGTAACTCTAGAAGTAGTTGATACTAATCTTACAATTTCTACTTTCCAGTTTCGCTCATTCCCCCTCTCCCTTTCACCATCTTCACTATCCACTTTTCCCCTTTCCCTTTCACACTTCCCTCATTCCCACACCCATTCCCTTATCCTCTCAATCCAATTCCACCATCCAATCCAATCACAATGAATCACCATCCCAAAAGCCCTTATACAAAATATACATGAAATTCCCATTCCCATTCCCATTCCAGCCCCATTCCCAATCCCAATCCCAATTCGAACCCAAAATCGCAAAATCCCGAGATCCAAGAAACCCAGATAAATCACCATCAACCATCAACCTCAACCTCAACTCATCCCGCATACAAAAACATTTTCATACACAATACAAGAAAACAAGATTCTGACCCCAACTCTCCTAATCGTACTCTAATACCACCTCATATCATAGCATAGTATCGCGCATACCATACCATGACATAACATATCATAACATAGCAATCCTTCTAGAAAAATGCCTGTCCATGAATCCAAAATCCAAGTCCAAGAATAGGATAGAACAGGATTAAATATCCAAGCAACCTGAGCCAAACCTCCATAGCATAAAAATCCCAATGCAAGACCTTTGCGAGCAAAAGACAAAGAAGAGAAGGGGTATCAAATATACGTGAAAAAAAAAATTGCGAATCGAGCGAATCAAGCCAAACCAGCCAATAAAGAATCGGCCATCGCATACATCCAAGCCAAATAAACCCCAGTAGTAAGATCGAGACGGAAATAAAACGTTTCCAGCATCCAATTCAATCTTTGAAGAGTTCTCGTGTTCCTTTAATGAACTCGGAGCCAGAAGTCGATATGCTTTCCAAATTGCCCAACCATCAAATGACCTAGTCGAAACGAAATATACTTCACAGCATCCTCATACGTTCTACAACACACAAACAAGCGAATCCTATCCAACAACTCCAGCAAGCACTCCCATACACCCTAAATAAACTGCCACACAAACCAATCCCTCTCTCCTCTGTGAGCCCCTCAACCCCCTTATACTTTCAATAACATCATTTATACCCATAAATCCACTTTGCACAAGTGCACCTACAATACCCGATCCGACCAAACAAACCACCGTCATTCTACCTAGGAACGTTGGGATGGTTGCGAAAGTCAGGATTGGGATTAAGATACTAAGAGCTATGGCAAATGCCAACGTAGGAAAATCCTCCGTATGAGAATTTACATTTCCCACTGCGAGATGATCATTCGCTAAATGGGGTGGTGGATGAAGAGGCGAGTTAACAGTGGTACTGGCAGGTGTTTTTTGAATGGGATGGTCATCGTCACTACTATCTGAGATTGAAGATGGTAATGAACGTCTATGATGAATAAATTGATCTCCGATTCGATGACGACCGTGACTTCTCGAACTAGAAGAACCAGAAGAAACAGAAACTAAATCATCCTCAACTTTTGGATCGAGAAATCTCGTTTCTACTTCGGTTATGGGACGGGCGTTTTGAAGGTATTCGCGATAATGGCTAATATCTGGTTGAGAGGCGGGAGGAAGTGATTGAACAGAGTGAAAAGAGGTTAAAGTTTGATCTAGAAAAGATTAGTATGGGGGATGTGGGGCATAGTATAAAATAGGAATATTGAGGGGTGCTGACTGTATTGAGCCAATTTATAACCAATCCTCCCCAAAATATCCATTTTGTGCCACTGTAAATCACCACCCATTTGTTCACTTGCTCTTCTCGATGCAGGAATTACATCTATTCCGATATTACCATTACCAGTGTGTCTTAACCTTCTAGATTCCGTATCGGCTTTATCTAATCTTTGTAATTGTTCTTCGAGTTCACTTATTTCATCTTGAAGATGAAGTAAAAGACGATGATTAAGGGCTTCGAATTTCCGATAGATGGGTTTGATACGATCGTCTACTACTGTGTCGGAACCGGAATGGGAAGATGATGATAAGCGAGAGGCAAGAAGTTCATAGCCTGTAATAGTGGGATCAATCTGAGATGGAAGTGTGTGTCTGGGTGGATATGGATTGCGGGGTGTTTCAAGGTCAGCGGGAGAGAGTGGATTACTGTCTGTGCGATGATGGGTTTTGGGTGTTCCAAATGATGGAGCTGCTCCGTAATAATTTTGTCGTTGATTGGCAGCTGCCATTTGAGACGCTAATTTGACTGATGCATCTTTTGAATTTGTCGTCACTCGTAGATTTTCTCGACCATTAACGCTTCTTTCTGGTGATGTACTCCTGTCTGTATCAACATCGGCTTCTGGTGCTGAGAAATCATCACTGTGAAGACTACTTGATACGGATGAAGGGCCACTTGGATGTTCTTCAGGAGTATGTGGACGTGATATGGGGGTGATTTTATCGCTATGGTCAATCAACCATTTAGATGTATCGTCTTGCGTCTCCACCTTTTCTCCTTCATGTTCTTCTTCCCCATCTTCACCATCGGAGTCTTGTTGTAAATAGGCGAACACATTTGGGGGGGATGGTACAGCTGGTGATAAAGACTCTTCTTTAGTTCCAGCTTCTTTTCCTATAGATGATCCTTTTGTAATAGAAGCTTGAGTTACTGTCGAGTTACTTCCACTTGAACTACTAGATTTATTTGTCGATGTCGTAAAGGATGTTAAATTGGATATCATAGACGGTGATGTTAATTTTGCTCTTGAAGCTGCAAGGACCGATTTATGGTTTGGAATATTTCCATCTTCATCCGAAGAGCTTGACGATGACGATGAGGAGGAGGAGGAGGTTGAGTCTCGGTTCCGTTGTGCAGGCCTTTGGCGAAGACGTTGCCCCTCCATTTCGTTTCCTTTTGAAGATGATCCACTTGCGCGCTTCGCATTTGTATGCTTAGGTTTTGGTTTTGATGCAGAATGTCTGTTGCCACTGGGAGTAGATTTATGCATCCTTCTTGATCTATCTCTTTCCCTACCAGTATTTGCTTTTGTGGGTGAAGAGGACATTGTAGAATCGTGATTATATCGATGTTGACGACGGGGTATGCTACTCTGGAATTCTCGATCAATACCCCTTACATCGTCCCTTGGTTCCTCCTCGGAATCTTCGATTATTGATTCAACTGTTGGTATTTTGTATCTTGTAGCCATATCTAAGGAGGGATCTACTAAATTCCATTCACATCAGCTCGGCTTACATTATTGTCTCCAGACAAGAGAAGAAAGAAAAAAAGCAAAAAAACAATATATTTCATTAGGAGGGGAAGGTTCTTTAGCTTGACCGGGCTTACCTAGATAATTTTGGGTAGCTATGGTAGTGTATCGAGATCCGATAACAGACTATCAATGCCCGATGAAGATAAAATAATTGAATGAAGTGAAGAAATTGATACAAATGGATTAAAATATTTAATGATAGTAAACATGATAATTGAGAAGAGGAAGAGATACAGTGAAAGAAGTTGAGAATATAAAAGAGGGAGGGAAAGAGAGGAGAGAAGTATAAAATCAAAATCAAAAGGATTGATTGATATGATGATAATGTGATTGATTGATTGACTGTATGTGTGTATGTATGTATGTAGGTATATCAATTCCCAGCTTCAGCTACAATACAAATATGGTATAAAACTGGCGCGCGCTTTGATTGAATTGGGTTTATGAACGACGATGAATGAGGGGGATGGAATGGAATGGGATGACATGGGATGGAATGGGACTGGGGCTTGGATAGAATTGGTGTGCGTGTGAGTGAGTACTCAGCCCGTCTTGCTCTCCTCGTGTTTGAGAAGGGGAGAAGTGTTTCAAATGCTTCTTAAAGGATGGAATCAGCAACACAGCTAAGAAAAGAATGAATGAGATAATAGAAATCAAATATAAAATACGAGGGAGGTAAGGCAAACGAAGCATGCAATGAGTGAAGGGTAACAAAGGTCTGAGAATGGTATCAGGGATGAGATGATGATGATAAGAATTGACCTGGGAAGCTTTTAAGACTTTATGATCATGGGAGGGAACCCGTGAGTAGTTAAACTGATAATAGATATTGTTTAAGAATCTAATAAGATGTTGTTGATGTTGGTTGTGTAAAGGTCTCAAAGGTCTTGGTTGGAGTGGCAATTTGATAATGATGGATTGATTTGATTGATTGATTGATTTGATTGATTTATTCTATTCATATATCGGGCGTGGGCGTGTGGTTTGTGTTTGGAGTGATGGAAGTGATATATGAATGGTTGGTCATTGGTCACACATGGTTTGATGGGCTGATGATGTTTTTACGCTATGCGAAGGATTTCATGCATTATGAAGATGACAACATTTACCTTTTTGGTGGGAGTTGGGATATAACTTATATGTATATGTACGAGTATCTTTTGATGGCTTTTTATGGCTTTTAGTCTGCTTGATATAATTTTATATTGGTAACTTGGTCATCTCATCCGAGTATCTATATATGTAGTCCGTTGCACTGTCTTAGTTCGGGGAATAGAATCCAAGCCAACTTGGATTTAAATACAAAGTAATTACTAGAAAAACAAAAACATCGCGACCATCTCCCTAACTATCTATCTCTCTTCCACAACAATACTAGTCGGCCTCCACGGCAGTGGCCCCCGGAGGGCTAGCGGAGCGTCATATAAGATGTTACTATTCTTGGTAGTGAATTAAGTAACCTTAGCTACGAGTAGGTATGTAGATATTGAGTATCCTCCATCCTACCGTACTCTTCTAATAATAACGAATATCACATATACCTACCTAATATATATGTATATATGTATAACCAGGTTATACAGTTAACATGGCATTGGTCGGATCAATAGTTTGCTGTATTACTGTATTGCGGGACCTCCCATTAGCCTTAACGCAAGTATGGAGTATGTGATAATGCAGCTATAAGGTTAATAGCGCGAACAGAGTGAAGAGTGAAGAGTGAAGAGAGTGAAAGAGTACCGACATCAATTCATCAATTGGTGACGAGAATTATCATTAATATAGGTAGGTACCAGTTTTTAATAACTTAATTATACAAATCAAAAAATGATGGAATTTATTCAGCCTCATATTTTCTCATATTTTCTTACATTTTCTCATATTTTATTTACTTCATCTTCTTGGATAGGAAAAGAGAGAATCATCGCCGAGTAATTATGATGTTGAAGATTCTATTACACAAGATAGAATATTCTCCTGAGACATGCATCATTTTTACTTGATATTAATACCATTTATCACATCTTGCCCTCTGTCTATCTTTTACTTTATATTTGTATAACCAATACTTCTCCAACACATATTATCATATCATATCAATCAATATCTTACGCCTTACGGGATATCATGATATGTTCATCGATATCAATCAATATTGATATGAGTATCGGGATCAGTATTAACGTTAACATCACTCACAAATCAGATTAGAGCGGAGTCATAGCCACCCAGTCATCTTATCTTTTTCCCCGAGACCCCTCCACGCCCACGCCCTCCTCCTCGAATCGGGTGTCCAGTTATTCAGAAAATCTCATTACAATAATTGGCATGACACGGAACCCAAACTCGAACTCTGCCTGACCATTTGATCACCGACTGTTAATTTCCTAAATCTCTCTATCAATCCATTCTTTGCCCAAAGAAGATCCAATTGGAAAGATATCACCCCATTAAAAGGATCCATAAGTCCGATGACTCGATTATCTCCTCTCGTTCTTCGCAGATATTTACTTGGGGGCCAAATCAATTCACCAGGTTGTCTTCGTCATAAAGCTATTGGTAGTAATCATATATCATCCATCTACGCCTCAAGATCTCGGGCAATACAAGAATTACATACCAACGCCGACTCGGCTTCTTCCTCCTCCACGAATCACACCATTCAGAATTCTTTCAAAGCAGCGCGCAAACAGTTGAAAGATGAAGGAATAGGACGAAATACAAATTCAGAAAAGGTACAAAGTTTGGATGAATGGGAATTAACGGTGGGAATCGAAATCCACGCACAATTAAATACTGAACGAAAACTTTTCTCATACGCTGCCTCGTCCTTTAACGATACACCCAATACACATGTCGCATATTTCGATGTAGCCTTACCAGGCTCTATGCCCATATTTCAAAAGGAAACTCTCATACCTGCTATTCGGGGAGCATTGGCTTTGAACTGTCAGATTCAAAGGACGAGTCGATTTGATCGCAAACATTATTTTCATTGGGATCAACCTGCGGGGTATCAAATTACACAATACTACGAGCCTTTTGCGAAAGATGGATATATTACATTATACGCGCACGATGGGATTGGAAAGGAAGATGGAGAAGAAATACGGATAGGAATTAAACAAGTACAAATGGAACAAGATACAGCCAAAACCATCTCCCAACCGGGGGATATACATTTATTGGATTTCAATCGTGTGGGTTTACCTTTGATTGAAATTATTTCTCTACCACAGATACATCATCCAAGTACCGCGGCTGCATTGGTTCGAAAGGTACAATTGTTGTTGAATTCAGTTGATGCTTGTGTTTTGGGTATGCAATCGGGTGGATTGAGAGCAGATGTTAATGTTTCTGTAAGAAAAAGAACGGAAGAAGGTTCAGGATTGGAATATTCAGGTGTTCAAGGACTAGGGCAAAGAACAGAGATAAAGAACTTGAGTAGTTTCAAATCTATTGAAGATGCTATTATTGCCGAACGCGATAGACAAATTTCGGTTCTAGAAGAAGGTGGGGTGATTGAAGGAGAAACTAGAGGATACGCCATTGGAAGTACAGAGACACGAAGACTTCGAGGGAAAGAAGGAGAGGTGGATTATAGATATATGCCAGATCCAGATCTAGCTCCTGTGATTATCGATGAAGCACTTACACAACATCTTGGTGCTACACTCGGCGTCTTACCTGATGAAGAATTGGCAATACTAGAGTCTGAATATGGTATCACGGTCAAAGATGCTATTGATTTAGTGTCTTTGAATGAAGGGGGACGGGTGGAATATTTCCGTAATGTGGTTGATGTTTTAACATTATTGAATCCCGATGAACCGCAAACGAAATTGGGAAAATGGGCAAGCAATTGGGTTTTACATGAATTAGGTGCTTTAATCTCGGATTATGGAGAGGAGGAAAATCCACTCAAGTTTACAAGTTATGGAGCGTGTCTAATTTCACATTCTCAAATGGCTCATCTTATACATTATCTTAATGAGGAAAGAATCACTGGGAAGACGGCGAAGAAAGTACTCAAAGTTTTGTTTGAAAATGCACAGGTGGGAATAGATAAACCCGTTGAGGATATAATCGAGCATGGGAAATTATGGTTGAGAAAAATGGAAAGAGGTGAATATGAAGAATTGGCAAGGAGGATTTGTGAGGAGGACAGGAAAACGGGAGAGGAGATTTTGGCGGGGAAAGAAGGGAAGATTAATTTTTTGTTGGGGAAAATGATGAGGGGGGATAGGGAGGGGAGGGTACAGCCGCTTGTTGCGAGAGAGGTGTTGAGGGGGGTTGTGGAGGGGTTTAGGGAGGGGTAGGGTGGAGGAGTAGCGTAGATGGATATAGTGAAATTATGGAAATTTGGAGCTTGGTGGTTGATGAATCAATGTCTTGGTTTGTTTCATTGTATGGTGCTGTTAACTTGTCAATATACCAATATATAATATAAGATTATATATATGGGGGCTAGCCCCCAAACCCCCGATCCTCGCTACGCTCGATAGGTATAGGTATAGTTATAATAATATATTAATTATAAAAGAGTTAGTTAATTAGATAGATAGATAGATAGTACGTATACTCTATAGACTATTAAAAGAAAATCTTTAGAATGATTTTATAGATAGATATAATATATGAGAGTTAAGGGTAGTAATGAATTAATTAGTTATTTGTAGTATAAAGATTTTTTATTATTTTTTTAAAACTATAAAAACTCTTTTTTTTTGTTTTGTATATACTTTATTATTGGATAGATATTAATTTGAAGATTTGATATTAGAGTATAGAGTGTATTTGCTTGGATTTTATTATTGAGTTTATATAATCTGATAGTTTGATATCTTTCGATGTATAATACTCTTTATTAGAATTCCACAATATTTAATTTTATCTAAAATAGATAAGAAATAATATATATAAAAAGATTATAATATTTGGTATTTTGATTAATAATAAAAAATAGGGTTTTTAAATAATCAAAGATTTGAATCTTATTAAGGGAATTCGAGTGGAGAGTATTATATACTATAGATATTAAATTTACAGACTAATACTAGTCCGACGATAGGGTGTATATAAATATAAAATACAAGTTTTTATAATTTTAGAAAAGTAATGGAAAGTCTTTATACTATAGATAACTAGTTGATTTATTACTATTTATAATTCTTATAGCTTTTGAGATATAGTTATTATAATATAAGGAAATTATTATGATTTTTGAGTTATGAGTTTTAGAGATTTTGAGTTTGAGTTTGAATTTGGAATTTGGAATTTGGAATTGTTTAATAGGGGTTGGAGCAATTTTTGAATTGGAGTATATATATATAAATCTAATATTCCCACTTCCCGTACCACATCTCAAGTCATTCTATAGAAACACTCTATATCATCTCTCCCTATAAATATCAAATTCAAAAACTCTATTTCTATAGCTTTTTAAGATCGAATCTAGGCTTATATATATATACTCTTGATTTCTTTAGTTAGAAATCAGGATATAAGTCAAGTTCTTTAGAGATATAGAGAATCGAAGAGGATTCTTTCTAGTTAAAATTGATTGGATTGATAGGCTGGATATTTGTATATATATATATATATATCTTGGTATTTTGAAGGATTTTTGTATTATAATGAGATTTGGATTGGATTAGTATTAAGTTAGTTAGATTGGATTATTAGTTTAAAAGAAAAGGATTAATCGAGGCTCTTGGAATACTAGGCCAGGTGATTTTTCCCCAAGCTTTGTAGATGTAATGTTTGTTCACTGAGAGGATTTAGAAACAAGGGATGATAGATATATTAATTAGGCTGTATTCGGATATTCAGATATTCAGATATATATTTCATTGTACTATTGAGGCCTAGAGGTTTGGTTGCGAGACCTGTAACCTTGTTCCTTCGACCTGTTTGCTTATTGTCTTTCTAACTGGCTGGTTCCTTTATATCTATCTATCGATGTTATGTGTTTAGTTATATATAAAATCATATTCGCTCTCTACTAGTGTATCCACTCTAAGATTCATATCTATTCATTTATCCATCTATCCATCCATCCATCCATCCATCTGTTACCTATACATCCCTACATCTCCTCTCTCAACATACACCACAAACCCATTCACCACCAACACCAACCCATTCATTATCACCATCTCCCACTCACAACCCCATCCTACAATCCAAACCCTCCACATCCACAAACCCAATTAATGCCCGAATCCCTCGACTCCCCCTTCCTCGCAGATCTCCTCTCAATCTTCCAACTTGATATCCTATTCCCTGTGGTGGTAGAATCCGTACTTAACAAAGTGATCGCTTTGTTACTACCATAAATTCTTCAATATTTTTATTATGTATTGAAAAAAACGTTTTTAAATATTAATCTAATTAATCTTTTTTTTATACCTAACAAAGCTTATTTCAATTAATAGGGTCTTAGTGAAATTTCTAAATTTCTTAATTTTTGAAAGATTAATTGAAAATTTAGGCCTAAAGCAACTTTTTGTTAAATAAAACCTATAGGTTTTATTTGTTTTTCAATTTGTATTATATTTATATTTTGAATCTTTTATTGATATATAAATTAAAACCAGATCAGATTCTTGTTTATATAATATATTCTATATTGTATGGTATAGTGGTAAAGCTTATAATTGAAGAATAAATCGAAAGTGAAATAGATCTATTTCCTTCTAGACTTTCGGCTTAAACTTTCGGTTAATACTCCTGTCTATGTTTTTATCAGAAAAAGGTATTCTGTTACTAGTATACTACTTAATATAAAGTTTCGCAGCTGATCTTTAGCTGCCCACTTACACCCTACTGTCTTCCCCTTCTCTAGAAGGAGTTTGCTTTCCGCCCCCTATATATACTAGGGGACCGGGCCCATCCGAAGATACTGATATATAGGCGATCCCCTCCGAAACAGAGCCGGACTGTACCCATAGAGAAGCGAACAGCCCCTAGCCTTGAAGATAAATTGCTATACTTAATCGGAATTCTCACTTTGTAAATTAGTCCATTTTCGTAGCACGTCTGAATACCCCTAGGGAGGTCCACCACAGATGTTAAGTAATATAAATAAATAAATAAATAATACTACTTAGTATTAATCATATATTATATAATTTCCAATACGCCCTTTTAAATAATATACACTATAGCTCCTTCCTTAGGAACTAGCTCTACACTTTAATACTTCTCGTTCAGAGAGCGGAGCTAAACCTCTTTTAGATTGCATATAGCTATATAGATGGATCCACTTTTTCTAATCTATTAAATTACACTGGATATAGGTCTTATATAATTGTTGGAAATCATATATACTACATATCACTTGGTAGTATATACCCTTAGCTTCCCCCTATAAATCTCTTTTCTATTATATAGATAACAACTTTATATTATAATATAAAGTTGTATTATAAACACTCCTATATATAATATTATTATATTATATACAACTTACTATTTATTTCCAATAGATTATAAACACTATATTATAATAGCTTTATTATTATATTTATAATATATAAAACAAAAAATATTCTTGTAATTGTAAAATAGTAGGTGTGATTATTGCTAATACAAATCAAACGAAATAGGGTTCTATTATCGTTTTCAAAAACAATAACTAGATTAGATTTTATGAATCTATTTGAATAGTGATAATATCAGCTTTTACTTTGAAGCTATATACAAAAGTAGAAATAATATCTGGAACTAGTCGTATAGATATTGCTAATTAGAAAAAGAGAAGAGGAATAGTATTCTCTATTATTAATTCTAGTTTAATTTTAATATATCGCTTTTAATTAATATTTATAATTGATAAAAGCAATCTTACAAATACCTAAATGTATTTATTGATATTCAACAAAACTACAAATATTTAATATATTCAAAAACTCATAAAGCATTTTATTCAAGAACTATTTAACCCCAAAACTGAGATTGTATAAATCTTCTTCGATTGTTTACTTAATTATTAATATAAAATATCTATATCTCAATAACCTATTATAAATAATAAAGTCTATTCCCAATTATTGAATGTTACGACAGACATCACCTGATACATTCGCGTGTCACGTGAGGGAGCCTTGGGGAGCTACAGGCTCCAGGAGCATACGGATCCCAAGGGCTCCAGAGAACGAAGGTCTATATAACAGAATGAGTTTCATTACAATGTAGAGCTTCGTGCTCAAGAACAATCATTAGTTTTATACTATAGTTACGAGAATTGCAACCAGTTACCAACCTTATCGAATTCCTACTTGAAGTCTAGTCTAAACCACCTCGAGAGATCTCTAGACACTTCCACGTGACCCTAGAGGCAGCTCCCGTAACAATTTGTACTATCTATAGCGAATGATAGTATCTTATAGATGAATTGTTAAAATTCGACGATGCCGATTTTTATATACCTGTTAATATTATATTAGAATACTAAAACTACTTTGTCTATTTATTTAATATTATAAATAATACTTTAGGTATTCTTTATAAAATAAAAAACAATTTTTTAAATGAACAAAAGAATCGTATCCTTTTTAATAATCTGAATAATCAAATCCGACTTCAAAAAGAAATAAATATAATTTTAAAAATATAGTTCAATCAACAAAACCAATCTATACAAAATAATACTCAACCTTTCTAATAAACCTTTTGTAATCTAGAATCTTTTAAAAAAGAAAAGACTATAGTAATGGTTTGATAGAACGAATATCTAATATAGAAATAGGGTTTTCAACTTTATTAAAGGATTGATTCTACTGTATTTGATATAGAAAAAAAAAGATATTTTATATAGCCTTTCTTATTGAAGGATATATATATTAAGAACGCTTATAAGATATCAATGAAATCCTAATAGATACTTCAATCTATAAGATGACTAAAGTATTCCTTAAAAAATTCGATATTCTTTATATAATAATTGATTCGGAATAGGAAATAGCTATATAATTCAATAAATTAAAGATAGAGAAATATATACTATTCTCTATCTTCTATATTAATCTAAAACATTTAGAAAAATAATACTATAAGTTTAATAAAGAAATAGTTCTAGCATTAAAACAAAAAGTCTCTAATAAACTAAAGCTCTTAGTCCGGATAGACTCAAATTCATATATATTTAATAATATTGAAGGATGGGTAAGAAAATTTGGTATTTGAAATCAAAACTATAAAGAAAATAATTATTATATTACCTTTATTAATATAGTAATAAGAACCCTATATAACCAATCTTATCCCAACTTAATAATATTAATAATTATTCTTTTATAATCTATTAATAATCCAATAGATCTAGATATTATTAAAATATAATAAGAACGAAATTGTAAGGAAGAATACTGCTTCGGACTTTATTATTATTATAAAAAAGCAAATCATTCTATATAGGAATATAAAATAAAGAAGATTGTTGATATATAGAAAGCTACTCGAAATACTATATAGAATTTATAAAGAGGAATATATTGTAGTAGAGGATATATTGAAGGTCAATCTAATTGAGGTAATTATAATAATAATTATTCAAATCGAAGTAATTATAATAATCTATATTATTTAAAACAAAACTATTAAGAAAACCTTTATTAATATCAGTTTAATATATTCTAGGGTTATATTGAAAACAAATTGATATCACCTTTTAAGAATATCTCAAACACCCCTTGAAGCACTATAATATCCCCCTCTCCAACTAGAGCTTATAAATTCTAGGGAAATATCTTATTTCTATAATAAATTATCTATAAAGATTAAATAAGGATGAAGAATAGATTAAATAAATAATAGATAGCAAAAAACTATTATAGCTCAATTCTATAAATAATAAATCTCTATTTATTCAAATTATTATATTCCTAGTATATAATTCTCCTTTTAATATAATTAATTTAATTAATAATAAATATTCCAGTAAAGCTTTCACCAATTGCTCCTTTATTACCCAATATAATATTTATACAAAACCTTTATTACATTATTGATAACTCTAATTAACTAATAGTAATATCGCTGATATTATTATCGAATACTTTATAATATTTATAGCAATAGAATTATATTAAGAAATCTGGATATTCTTTATTACAAAACTATCTTTTGATACTCTTATTATTTTCGAATTATCTTGATTACAATATTACAATCTATATATAGATTGAGCGAATATAACACTATTATTCACCTTTCTATATTATATAATATAATACTACCCAAAAAACACATATAGATATCAAACCCCAATTGTTCAATCATCTCAATAATTCGATATTATTACTACTATCCACAAACGAAAGTCCCTAAAAGAGGTTTGGGATATATTATTATTAATCAAAATATTCCTTTGAAACATTTATCAAACAAATAATTATTACAAACCAATTATAAAAGACAATAATAAAGATATTAATAATAGCTATAAATCAATTGAATTTAAGGATATATTTATTAAACTATCTTTTATACCCAATAAAGATTATTATTATATTATAACTTATAACATTAACACAGTTTCACAAGCCTATATAATCCGAAATCAATCCATTTTTTATCTAATATCTATTAGTAAAGTTATTAGCCAAAAACAAAAGCAATTAAATCTAATAAAAGAACTATTATTACTATTAATAATACCCCTATCAAAACAATTACCAAACTTCAATCCAAATATAGAAGATATCTATTAGCTCTAAATCTCAAGCTTTATATCTTTTTATAAATAGAATAGTATTCGAGTTATAAAAGTAATCTGGGAAGAACTAAACTAAATTGAAAAAGCCTAGTATAAATCAGGCTAAATATCCGAATATAATTTTGATTTTAATAAACAAAGTTATAAATATATTCTTTAAGGAAAAGATATTATTACTAAAGCCCTAATAATAATACTAATATATTTATATAACTTCGTTTAAAATTGTTATCAGCAGGACTATTTAAATAAAATTATGGAAATTAATATAACAAAGTTTTTTATTAGAAAACCGAATCTTAGTAATAACAAAATACGAAATAAACTATTCTTTTAGCTGTAGAACAAACTATTAGCTTTTTTGTTTCGAAATATTAAAATCTTATTTCTAAAAAGAGCTTAGGATTATAAGATTGAATTTATATTAGGCAAAGAATCACTATATTTCAAAAATGGATTACTTTCATTTTTAAAACTTGAAGTAGTTAGAAAATAAATTAATGAAAATCTATTCAAAGGATTTATTCGAGAATTGTATACCTATAATATTGCACTACTATTTTTAATAATAAAATCAGATAAAGGAATTTATATTTACTAGGATTATTACGATTTAAATAATATTATTATTAAGAATCATTATTCTTTATTTATTATAAGGGAAATACTTAATACTTTGTATAATACAAAGGTATATTCTAAATTGAATATTATTATTATATTTAATAAATTCCGTATTGTAGAGGGGGATGAATAGAAAATAGTATTTATTATATATTTCAGTCTATTCGAATCATTAGTAATATCTTTTAAATTATATAATATACCAGCATCTTTTCAACATTATATCAATTATACTTTATTCAATAAGTTCGATAAATATTATATAATATATCTCAACAATATCCTTATTTATTTCAACAATTTATTTAAATATAAAAAATATATTTATATTATTATTCAAAAACTAATAAATATAAGCTTACAAATTGATATTAATAAATACGAATTTGAAACAATCTTTATATAGTACCTCGGCCTAATTATAATTATAAACAATATTAAAATAGATTCTAATAAAATCGAAATTATTATATTATAGGAATAATCTATTTCAATTAAAAATCTATAACATTTTCTAGGATTTACTAATTTCTATTAATAATTTATTAAAGATTTCTCTAAGATCTATTATATCTTAAATAATCTATTACCAAAAAAATAATCTTTAATTATAGAATAAAGAATATAATATTATTTTCAAGATTTTAAAAATTGCTTTTATTATTATACTAATATTAATCTATTTTGATTATAGAAAATATATTATTCTAAAAACCAATATTTCGGATTAGATTTTTGGAGGGGTGCTCTCTTAATATAATGAAGATAATCTCTTATAACCAATAATATATTTTTCCTTTAAATATTTTATGATTAAATATAATTATAAAATATATAATAAAAAGCTTTTTATTATAATTAAATCAATAGAAAAATAGCACTCTGAACTTCAAAGTTCCTAGTAAGAATTCGAAATCCTTATAGATTATAAGAATTTAAAATATTATATAATAATAAGAATATTAAATCAAAAATAAGTTTACTAATCCGAATTCCTATTCTAATATAATTTTTGTATTATATATCAACCCAGAACGAAAGCAATATACCTAGATATATTAAATTATAAAAAGAAGAATAAACCAAACCTTTCAAATCCAAACAACAAGCATTTAAAAAACAAAGAAAGAATAATATTATTAGTTATCAGATTCGATATCAATTTATATAATAAATTAAGAAGGGATATTATATTAATATCTATTAATCTAATAATTCCTATAGAAAACAAATCTATAAACCAATTAATCAATAATATTTATATAAGATCTAAAATAATATAATAATTCATAATTGTAATTCAAAATCTATAAGTATGAAAGTAATTAAAAGACCTTCAAAGTATTATAAGAATAATAATATAAGATTGTTATATAGTTGGTAATAAATTGTATTTCTACAAAAAGCTTTGGATACTACTAAATAATGAATTGAAAATATAAATTATTTATAGAATACATTCCTTTAATCTAATTGGATATTCTGGTTGTATAAAAACTATCGATCTTGTTTCTAGATCTTATTAGTGGTCAAATATATATTAAGAGATTAGGATTTATATATAAGTATATGAATTATGTATTTATATAAAATCCTTTAAATCAACTCCACTAGGCTTTATAAAACCCCTTCTAATTCTATTTCGAATATAATTAAATATATTCATTAATTATATCACCCCCTTCCCAGAAAATAAATACTTCAAATCTATATATAAATATATCTTAATTGTGATTTGTAGACTAACAAAAATACACCATTTTATTAATATAAGAATTTTAATTATAGAAAAATTAGTCAACATTTTTATAAACTGGATTTACACTTTATATAGCTTATCCAACAATATTATTTCGGATTGCGGAATATAATTTATATCGGGATTTTGATTTCAACTATTTAAAAGACTAATAGTCACTCTTAAACACTCTTCAGCTTTTCACCTATAAATCAATAGATAGATTGAATATATTAATTCTATCCTTAAATAATATCTCCGCGTTTTTATCAATTTCTATTAAAATAATTAAATAGAATAGTTATTATTAATAGAATTCGTATTCAATAATATAGTTTCAGAAACAATAGGATACTCATCATTCTTCACTAATTATAACTTCAACCCATATATTGATATCAAGCCTAGCAAATTATACCTATTAGAGTTTACATTAATACAAAAATATAAATTCTTTAAAGAAAATAAAACTATAAATAGAATAGAACAGATTATAAAGCAACTCTAAACTTTCACTAAATTGACTATCTCTATATATAAGAAGTATACAAATTATTATAAATCAAACTCTCTATATTATAATATAGAACAAAAGGTATTTATTAATATAAAGAATATAAAGATATTACAAAAAATAAAGAAATTAAATAATAAATGAATTAATTTTTATAAGATTATAAAAATATACTCTTGCTTATATCTTATTCAACTATTAGAAAATATATAGATATTCTTAATATTCTATTATTCGCTTTTTATCCCTACAAACAAAAGTATACATTTCCCAAATCAAACTGATATCAATAATTCAGAATCCCTAATTATACAAAATAGAATTCTTGAAAAAAAGAATAAAAAGAATAAGCTAATACAAAAATAAATATTTGAAGGAATACTAAACAATTATAACAAAGACGAATATTATTATTTAGTAAAATAGAAATACTATATTCTAATTTAACAATTGGCCTTTGATTTAAAAAGCAATAAAAAGATTATAACTAAATATTATTATTTATACCCTGAAAAACCTAGCTTTTCAAAATGGGTATTAGACAATTCGAAAACCGACTTAATATTGAAACCTGCAATATACAAGGTATTAGAATTAAGATACTCGATAAGATAAAAGAAAGTATAATTTGAATAGAAAAAATACACTAGTCTATATAGTTTGCTTGGGATAAGTAAGTTTTAAAGGGGGAGGTACTATCACGGATTCATACTAACCTTACATTAGTGTGAGGCTTAGTTATCACTAGCTATATAGTCGATACAGTTTTAGAACCTTTCTCTTCCTTTTTTGTAGAATATCATATATCAAATCTAGGTGTATACTATTGTATACTTCTATACCGTGATATTTTTGGTATTTTGGAAATCTTTCTTTTTTATAGATTTGTAAATTTTATTTATAATATTAAAACTAATTATGTATAGTATTAGATTATAGCTAATCTCTAGTAAAAGGAATAAATTAATATAATTAAAGTTATTATTTATAGTAGGTATAAGATTAGATTTAAATGTTTTAATATATTTAAAAGGAAAATTATAATTAGGGTTAGATATATGAGTTTAGTATAATAGGGTTGAATTGATATCTGGTTGGATTGTACTTTTAGTAGATTGTAAAATAGAGTTATTGCTTATTGGTTTTTTGATTAATATCTTTTTAATTATTTTAATATAATTATACTTTTTGAAAATGATTTCTAATTTATTAATTTCAATAAGCTTATTAATTAGTTACTTTATTATTTTACAATTATTTTTATAAAGATTTAAGCTTTGTTAAAGGAAATTGGAAATTTTCTTTTTTAAATTATAAAAGAAGGTTTTCTTATTAATAATTTCTGTTTATATAGCGAATAAATAAAACTTATAATATTATATTACAAAGTTACTTTTTTGGATATTATTTAATATTATTTAATACTCATATTCAATTTGTGTATAATCGACTTTAATAGGATTTCAATATATAACTATAAATTCTTTAATCAATTATTGTCTAATTAATCGGGGTATCTATATATATAATGTATATATATACTCTTAAGCTTTTTCTTTGATTTGATTAATTATATATAATCACTAATATGATTTAGTTATAAGTATAACCAAATAAAGTTCCAATTGTTTGGAGACTAATAAGGCTTATAGACTTGCTTTAGGTTCTATACCATCTTTAAATTTTGATACAAGATTGATAGGTTTTGGAATATACAAGTGATCTAATTGGAATATAGGAGATCAAAAGGATTGTTTCAAATGGATTTATAGGTTTTGATTAGATACAGGTTGGTTCGAGTGGACACTTCTATCTACATTAGAATACAAATATTCCAATCTATTATCTTAAAATGGCTTTCGATAATATAGCTTCTTTTTCGTTAGTATAGAATTATCCACTTTAATAATAAGGAAAAGGCCCTCAGAAATACTGATTTCGTATTCCTTTATAAGAACTTTATAAAGATACAAAAATAAACTAGTTAAGATCTTATTATCCAAACGATTTATAAATTAAACAATTTGATTTTATAATTTTCGAATAATCTATATTTAATTTGAAATCTCAAACATTTAGATTTTATATTGAGAATCTTTAATTAGAAAGTAATCGCTAAATATTATATCTTTATTTTTTCCTTTTTTATTAATATCAATTTTTGATTTTAAAATTAAAAACAATAAGGGGATTAGATTTATATAAGATTTTATATAAATAATTTGTTATTCTATATTAGGAAAAAATTGTTGTAACTTATTTTATATTAAAGCTTCTAAACTAAATCTTATAAGATTAAATATAATAATAATATTTATAACTTTATAATATTTCAAAAAAAATATCTTTATTGGAATTGAACTGGAATAAATCTTTTTCCTATAAATGATAATCAAAATATCAATTCATTCAAAAAGATATTAAAATATAAAATATTATTTAATCAATTACCAAATAACCAAACATTTTAAAAAGAATTATAAATAATATAATACTTTGCTTTAAAAGAATTACAATATAAGATACAAAATGCCTTTAGAATCTACAACTATAAAAGCAGAAGCGAATTACTCCCCCAAAGGATATATAGACTAATTATATACACATAATCGTGCACATGCGCCTTTGCGCATATGACCGATCGCATTGCGATCCTATCCGATTCGTAACAATATCTATATAGATTCCAGAACTACTACAGGAAAAACAGAACAGAAAAGATGTTTCTTAGATACTGTGTATATATAGCTTTGACGCTTTATCTACGGTTTCTTTGATTTGTTTGGTTTTCTATTATTTAGCTGTTTGTTTGTTGATCTGACTAGGAGTATTTTTTATGATTTTGGGTTTAGAGATTTATTTATTCATTGTCTGTTTGCCTACTTCCTTCTAATACCTACTACCTAGTGTTGAGTTTTTAATTACTATATCAATTTTCCAAGTTTTCTGCTTTTTGCTTTTTTCTTTCCAATTAACTCTTATACTCTTATTTGATACTTTGAATTAGTTACTAATAAGTAATTAACAATCCATCTTCGAAATATCAATATAAAACTCAAGGTTCGTACCCCCCTTTTTTCATTTCATCGCTTCTTCTCACTCCCCCTTACCCTTACCTTCACTCCTCTCATTCACTAATTATTCTTACACTCATTACATCTCTTTCTTCCCTTTTATATATTATATAACTATTATTATCGTATATCAGCTAATCCTTCATCTCCTATCTATTCATATTCATATCCAAACTACTATCCTCTCCTCTCCCGCTCATCCCAATTTCTATTTTCATCCTTATACACTTCCATCTTATCCTCATCTCACTTCTGCTTTTCCATTTCTTCAACCCTGTGTTCATTTCCTCATTCCCATACCTATCTCCAGTTCATTTCATCTATCTTATTCATCCCCCCTGTCTTTTCCTCGCTTGTATTACTCATTCCTCCTTTCCCTTCCTTGTTCTCAGTATAATTTCTCACTCTATCTATATCATCATTTTCTTTCCTCTTTCCGGAATATCCAAAATAATCAAAATAGTAACTAACTCATATTCATTATTTACAGATTGTTCTAATTTCTAATCTTACTCTTACTCACCTCACTTATCTCACTCACCTCACTCACCTTCCCCTCTCAAATCCCTTTCAATCTCATTTCCTAATTCTCTTCACCCCATCCCCATCCCTCTCATCTTACAAAAAAGCCACCACCTACTTCGCTAACATCCCGTCTTTACATTAATGTCACCATGACCAACACTACAAAAGAATCCATCTATCCATTCACTAATCCATCTATCCACCAACAAACCACAGTCTCAAATAAGCTTCTCATCTATCCGCTCATCTACTCACCACCAACCGACCAATCATCAAACCAACCAACCAATCAACCAACACAATCCTTCAGAGTCCCCAAGAAACTCATCTCATCCCACCTCACCTCACTCACAATTCTCATTAAACATCTATACATCTATACATAGAATCAAGAAATACACCCCATATATCAAACCTTAAACATAAACTCACCAAAATTCCAAAGCTTAACTCATCTCCTATATCAAATCAAACTAAACTAATACTGCTCATTATTAAAAAAAACTCTCATACTATTAAAGCTCAAATAAATCCGTTTTATATTACTAAATTTTATATTTTCGTACTCTAATATTACTTAGATTCTAATGTTTCATTTAGATTCTATTACAGATTTCAAACTTTTATTAAAAGATCTATACCTCTACCATAAACCCCAAATTTCTATTCTAAATTTCTATATTCTATCTCCCCCTCTTCTTCCATATATATTCCTTCTCTTTCAAAAAAGAATAAAAATTATTATATACTTTAGATTACTCCACCCCTCCCTTTTACCTCAAATCTATTCTATTTAAAAATAGAATCGAAATAAATGAATAAATATAAGAGTAAATATTTCAGTTCCAGTAGTATGAGAATTGTTTGTATGAGAAGGATACAGATAATATAATACCCATTTCTTTTTGAGATAGTGAATCCTAATTGTTATATATTATATTCGGTCTAAGGAGCTAGTTATATACAAGTAGAAGCAATTCATATATATGGATTGCTACGAGGCTAGCGCCTTCGCATTCGCCTAGTAGATTACTAAGCTTAGGTATATGACTTAAGGTTATTCACTATTGTTCATACAAGAATAATTTTAATAAATCTATTTAAAATATAAGAGGTTTTCGAAGATTCGAATATTATATAATTACTTTTAATTAGTTATAAAAGGGATAGATTTATAATTATAAAGATATTGAGGTACTGAGATATCAAAATAGAAAAATAAAAAATCCGAGTACTTCCTTTCCCCCCTTTTCTTCCTTTTCCTCCTTTTCCCTCGAGTATTCAAACCCCCCAGAATTATACAATAACATCAATACTAATACCAATCCCAATCCCAATCCATCTCAACTCTCAACAAATCATACAAAACATAATATAAACCCTTCCAATCCAATCCCCCAGTCCTATCATTTACACAAGTACAACTACAATCACCAATCAATCAAATGAATAAAATCAAATCAAATCACCATAATAATATATGTATTCTTTCAAACCCCAACTTCCCAGATGTACTTTTCGTATATCAAAAACCAGCTAGTATACCTGGGTATAACACATCTAGCATGGTATATCAAATCATCATCTTCAGCCCCATCAACTACCATTCTAACCCACTAGATCCTTAACCCCGCAGCCTCCTCTTTCATGTCAGGCATTACAACAAAACCTTTTCGTCTTTGCCCATCTCTCACAAAAACTGCTCGTAAAAGCCCCCTTGATATAAAGATTCTAAACCCCACTCCAATCCATTCCACCTCGCCCATTCAATTCAACCACCCCGTAACCAGCAAAAAAAAACTTCAAAACCCCACCACGCCATAGCGAGACAGCTCAACTCCCAACTCCCAATACTATAGCAAACTCCCTAAACCCCCACTCAAACTCCAAGCCAAGCCAATCCAAGACTAAAGCACTCAAATCCAACTAGCCAGAAAATCTAGAGAACTCTATCAATCATCCCTCCTTGAAAAGCTCGTTATGATTCGTCGCATTATCGAAGATTCGTTTGTATTCGTCGTCATTTTTCTCTCGTTACCTTCTCTCCTCGGTAGTCTCTCTATCACCACTACCATGCCCCTCTCTCACTACACCCTTTCCCTTCCAGTCCCTTTCACCACTTCCCACAGTCCTCTCAATTTCCCCCCCCTCCTCAATATTAGTAATCCCACTAACACCACCCCCATTAAACCCCAAACTTGGTGCATGAACAGGTTGACTCTCCATCGTCGTTCTTCCTCCAAGAGATGCCGGAACTGCCGTTCCACTCCCCCTAACCCCACCATTACTAATTCCCCCAAGTCCGATATTCCCTTGCCCAATTTTCCCAGTCCCATCAGCACCCACTCCCTGACTTCCTGTACCTGAAATCCTTACACTATTATCTGAATCTTTTTTCAACAATTTCGACGGTCTCGGAGCTGTAGAATCCATTGGCTTCCCCGGATTGATGTTTAAATTCGGATTCGATGACTCTGGAGTTTGCAAAATTTCATTGTGTAATGGACTAGAATGACTCGGCGAATTGGAATGTTTGCTTGACGCATCACCATCTTTACTGCGTTTAGAACTGCGCGACGAGATACGACCTTGCTGAACATTTAGAAGATATGGAATTAGTGCCGTGTGCCGTATAAGCAATGTGATGGGATGGATATGATAACAAACTAAGAATAATTGTAGGGTAGAGAGGGCGTAAAGCAGCTATGTGCTTGAATATTTTCTCGCGGATATCAGCGAAAAGGCACCTTGTCCCGCCCTTGATTGTCAAATTATCTACTGATAACTTTTCGATCCTTGTTCCAGATATGAATATAGAATAACCGTGAATTAAAGCGGTTTTTTATTTTTCAACAAACTCAACTTCGAGATGTGGAGGATGATGAATGATCAACAGCTTGACCAGCTATCGGTGTGGTGTCAGAACCGTCATCACTCACCTGTTTCGCCCATCTCAATCCACAACTATTGCACAAGTCTCGATTCCCACTCGGCCCTCGCCTCCATTCCGGCGTGTTTTTAGTGTGGCAATTAGCACAATCTCGTTGGACGTTACCAGGTAATTTCCTGCGTTTTCGTTTCTTTCTAGCATTCACTAACGATGCCACTTCTTCCGCGAGTGATCGATTTTCCTTTTCCATTTGTCGAAGTTCATATTGCCAGCTTGTAGCGCGTGTTGTTTTCAATTCTTCGAATATATTATCTCTGGAAGCTAAAGCTTCATCTTGAGAGCCAATTGGAAGCCCGGATCCACCTGGTTGAGTGATAGTAACAGTTGAAGTACCAGAAGCTCCTGGTGTCAAAGGTTCGGCAAATGGGCTATTATGAGGACGAGATGATTGATTACGGGGTGATATTCCCTCGGGAGTTTGAATCTCGTTTCTATTCATGGGACTCATGATCATTGCTTTACCGCCAGGAATAGTAGTACCATTAGCTCCACTGGCCGAAGCAACATTTCGAGATGCTTTATTAACCAATCGAGTCTGGGCGACGAGAAATGTAGGTTTGTGGCCTTCCGATGCATCTCCAGGATATAGTACTGTCTCAGTTTGTATAACAAGACCACGCTTATTGAAAAGCTCATGTGAATATTTGACAATCTTTCCCGTTCTTGCCTTTTCCAAGGCTCGCCCAAATGCGATCTTAGAATCAGCACGCATCAATGCTTGAATACTCGTACCAACAAGATCATCTGGTGTACGATCCAAGAGAGATCGAACATTGGTTGCGACGTATAGAAACATGCCCGATGTTGACAACTTAGAATACATTTGTTGATCACTAAGGCCGTCCATTCGCATCAAGTCGCTTCGAGCCAATGCATAGACCGGTCTTACCCTGCCAACCATAACGATGCATTTTCGACCTTTGCCTTGCTCTGCACAAAGAGAACCATGACTCTCAAACCATGTATAACCACTATTCTTACGACGAATACGGAATACCACATTGACAGCACTTCCCTGTGATGTTTCTTTCAACTCTCGAGTGACAGGAACTATGTCACTAGGATGACAAATTGAGGATAGTGCAGTTCCTACCAATTCAGATGAATCGTATTCCAATACTTGACAACATGACGGTGAGAGGTACATGAATAAGCCTTTCAAAGAAAGAACATGAATAACATCATCGCTATTCTCTAGAAGCACTTTATCAAACATTCTTTTGGTAGTTTCTGGATCGCTACCATTGTCATATGAAGCTAATGCTGCGCTAACATCATCTCGACTGATTGTTTGACCGGCATCGACCAGACGAATGCTTTGTTGAGGTGGTTGCCATTGATATCGTGGTAATGTGCCTTGCTTATAGTTCATCGTATACATGCCACCATTCATACCATCGATACTAGTTGGATTCGCAACAACATCAACCTGAAATCCGACCACCAAGGAAAGTGTAGGATCGTCATCGCTTGCAGGAATTGGAATCATCGTCAAAAGATTCATAAATGGCTGACCCCCTCTTCGATAGTTGATAATAGCCTGCTGAGTTTCCGTTCTATTATCTACGGCTTTCTTGAGTTCATAGACCTTGTCATTTTCCGTGGCCGTCCTACGTTCACCAGCTTGAATTTTTCCATCTGGTGATTGGAGGAATCGACAATTTCTTCCTAATACCTCATGTCTTGAATACCCGGTAAGATTTTCAAAAACATCAGAAACATATATTATAGGACAATCCGTTTCTCTCAAATCGCAGACAACAAAGGCACATGATAAATCGACGGCGCCTATGTTGATAACTTTATTTGGTCTATTCGCCACTCTTATCAATGCTCCAAGCATATCGAATCCAGTGCTAGAGTATATGTTCGTAGATGCTGGCCCCGATGGGGAGGTGGCAGTAGCGGTGAGAGCCGTGGGAGTTGATACAGACGTGGGGATGATAGCCGTACTTGATGATCGTGTTAAAATATTCGAAGGTGCATTTGAAGTAGACGGGGAGTTGTAACTGATCAAGCTTTGGGGCATGCCCATAGTGTTTGGTGATTGGCTCATGACATCGAACCTCGACGGCATTGCTTCATTAGTCTCATCGTCCAAGGGTCTCATTATCATACCCTCTCGAGTCCTCAACAGTGACTCCGAAGCTGTAGGGCCCATGAGAACAGACCTCGATGACATTTCTTCGTTATTATCGTCCGCAAAGGTCCTTATTCTCCCGCGGTCTTGACCCCCCATGAATATATTCGAGTCCATGGAATCCATAGGATCGTTCTCATATACGGTAGGGGAATAATTATCATTCGAGTACATGCCCATCGGTGAATCTTGAGACATGCCCTCCATCCCCATGGTAGCATAACTCATCATTCCAGGCATCATGTCACCCGAAAAAGACGGATATCCCATAGTTGTATCCATCATGTTCGATCGCACAGAGTCCGAATATCCCAGTTGCTGCATTTGTGACATTTGCATACCCATTCCCGTGTCCATCCCTCCATAAAGGTCGCTCATATTCATTTCACCCAGGGATTGTCGACGTAACATTGGATTCTCGGAAGCAGATGTTGGGGTGGCGAACTGAAAATCATTCAGGCCCACATCACTATTACCAAATTCCAGCATGGAAGATCTGCGATCGTGATCTTGCGAAAAATCCTGTGAGTAACTCTGCCGCCGTTGCAATTCGTTATTGTTCTGCATGATAATCTCATCCAAGCTACTGCCACCACTCATGCCATGGTTCATGTTCATAGAATTGCCATTAGGTTGTGGGGAAGCCTGCTGTTGCTGCTGCTGCTGCTGCTGTGGAGGTCGTGGTATACTCATAGACCTAGAATGCGCCCTCCTTTGAGCAACCTGCCGCTGCAGGTCCTCTTGGGTCATTGGCATATTAAAGAAATTAATCATGATGATGTCGACATCTGCATTCGGATTTGCTGGTGGTTGTATCGCGATCGAATGATTGGTAATGACACCCGAGTGTTGGAGACAAATGAAACTTTGTATGAAGGTTGAATATTCTTTCGACTTCCTGCGCAAATCTTCTCTTCACTTGATCAAGTCTACAAACGCTCCACCCCTCAAAGAATCTCCAAAGAAAACCCGAAGTTGGTATATGTATATATTAGTCGTAATCTATAAGGATTTTTTTCATTCAAATATGCGCTTTGTCCTTGGCCATAATTCTCTCTGGGTCGCAGAGTGTCGAGTCGCGCTGGGAGCTGGGTTGATGGTAATATCGAGTCGCAGAATCCACCCGTCCTTTTTCAGAAGTTCTCAGAAGATACAGTCTCGGTCGGAAGATTGTTGTAATGGTTTGTAAAGCTTGTGTTTTTTGTACAATATGATTGTCTTTCGTTCCGAAAATCTGCGGGTGGGCTATACGTCGGAAGTGGATATCGGTTTCGAAAGTACCGATAGTTGAAATGCGTGGGAATTGTATCGATATTGTAATATGGATCGATAATTGGTGGTCCTGCAAGATGCAGGTTAAGTATTTGTTTTAAGAGGTAGTTGTATATGTATATTTATATATAGATCCATATAATAGCATTAACTAATAAGAATTTTTGGATCTCAATTGAAGTTGACTGTAAAGAGGAAACAAAGCTTGTTTGGTAATAGTTTAGTCTGCACTATATATATAGTTTTAGATCAGGACGATCATCAATGAATCAATTTTTGTGTGGTGATACAAGAGCCGAAAGGCAGAATTAGATATGTTAATAAGTGAGGATTTCAAGATTGATTACATAATACGTCAATTATTACGATAAGTTCTAGTTAATGAGATCTTGGGTAATGTAATATTACTATAAACATGGATTAAATGACTAGTTATTTAACTTAAGTAAGCTATCCTCTTATATATAAGTATCAATACACTCATCTATTAACGTATATAATATACTATTCTCCCATATCAAACAAATAGCCTGAAATATATACACACCTACTAATGTCCACACAAACCTTATCTCAACCACCCCCATACCCACCTATCTACCTACCACTTCATCCAGTACCGTATTCCCAAATGCGAATCTCGAGATCTAACCAGATGATGCACTCTATTCCCGAAGAAAAATATCTCCCGTCCCCGTCCGGGGACATTTCCCTATATAGAGAGGTACGTGATAGGTACTGTACTTCCATGCATGCCTGAGGTATCTAACCTTAGGTATCTCCCTACCATTGGTCGTAACGGCTGGGTTTTGTATAAATATTTGAATACCTGTCCCTAAGCTACTATTGATGGGGGACCAATTAGAGGCCCCAATACCTGTCCATTGAAAATAGCTAAAAATCCCTATTAATATCTGCAGATAGCTATAAGTATCTGTTTATTATATACCTGAAATTGAAGTTATTTAGAACTTCTATAACTTTTATATTTTTAATTTGATTTAAAGGATTGTTACGGGAGCTGCCTCTAGGGTCACGTGGAAGTGTCTAGAGATCTCTCGA
>JBBMOJ010000195.1:0-74841 GCA_038090695.1 Sclerotinia spermophila | reverse complement strand
CAAGGCCTTAGGTTTATCTTATAATCCCTGTTGCGGTGCGGGTACCTCCGTAACAATGTATTGTATTGAGGAAGTACGGATTTTATCATATTATCTTAATAAGGCAAACCCTCCAAAGTTACTCAAGAGCAGCCAACTTACCCACAACCTTCTCCCCCAAGCTCCACAAACTTCCTGCATTGTTGATATCCCATGTCGTGACCTCCGCTTCTAGGGTAATTCGAATCCATTTCTGCACTTCCACTGCGCTCAAGCTCCTCGCTTTCCAACTCCTCCGTCAATCTCAATATCTTCATGGACTGCTTGTTCAAGATATCCACTGCTGCTTGTACGAGTGTCAGCTTGTCTCTCTTCGCTTCACTTAGGCTTTGCTCTTTCGATTGGCTGTCACCGACGTCCAATGACAAGTCCACATAATTTTACCATTCATGTTTCGATGTTCGTCACTGCCTCGAAGATGTTTGGCAAGTTTCATCTCATAAAAAAGCTGAGGCTTTGTTAGCCAGCAATGCGCAGAGTACCATGTAGAGGAAGGGGCCGAGATTCCTAAGTATTGGTTTTAAGAGTCTATTTGTCATTACTTCGAATTCTCAGACTACTATTCAACTGAGAAGCAGGCTGTCAAGAGTTTTGAGCTCTACTTCTTCATGAGAACCACTCATGCCGAATGTTTGGCGATGCATTACTTACTGTGATTTTCGTATTAATGCGAGAGTAATAGAGGGTTGAGAGTTTCTCTCACACAATCGTAGTCATTTGAAAGACAAGATGCAAACCACTTATTCTTTGTTGGTGAAAACCTGTTATAACTACCTTTTTGAATGATCCATTACCGGGTCCTAATATCACGATCAAATCCTGTATTAGGATACTGAGACTGCATATCAAAATTGGGTTAGTAAGATGTAGTGGGTCTTTAGCTGCCATCCAAGTATAGATCTGGCATGTGCTAAAATACTTCCACTATCTAGGTCTTCAGATAGTAGAAGCGAGCCGGCCAAACAGCCATACCTCGTTGTGCAGACAGAGACGTGACGTGACGGAAGTCAAATAATTTTTCAAGTGTTGCGGCAAAGACAGTAATACGTACTGGCAATTTGCATTTTCTGTTAAAAGCTTGAGCCCGAGTATAAATCTCATAACCCTACAGCTTGAAGGCATGTGCCGTATTTCCCGGCGATTCTGTGCCGCACAACTACATTAGCTCGTCCCAAGTAGATTTCTATGCATAAATCACTTGGAATTGAAGTTTGATTCGTCAGTAGCAGGATATATATATCTACATCATACATACCTAAACCCAAGATATGCAACTGCTCAGTCTGTGCTTTTGGATTTGTAATATGAAATTATACTAATAAGTAAGTTACGTGATAGATGAGAATTCTCGTTTGGACTACGTTTCGTTCTTTGAGCTTATATATAGGAGACTCCGCTAGCAATTTTTAGTGAAAAGACAATCATTAGTTATTCCCCGTTTGTGATCATACCTAATAATCACTTATGTCTTCCAACACAATTTACCTCATCACGCGGGCCAACAGGGGTATTAGCGATACTTATCCACTATACATCAAGATCGTCCACTAAATATACTTAGGTCTTGGGAAGTCCATGGCAGCGAAATTCGTGGCCCGACCCGCGACAACTGTCATAGCCGCAGTGCGGGACCCTTTATCCACAAGCTCTCTTTCCCTCCACAAACTTCCTCTAGGCGAATCCAGCAATCTCATTCTTGTGAAGATCGACAACTCTTCCCAAAGCGATCCCACAAATGCCATCAAAATTCTCCAATCGCAGCATCAAATCCACCATCTCGACGTGGTTATAGCTAACGCTGCTATTGGAAAGACATATGACAACCCTTCCGCCCTAACCTGTGTGGAGATCACTATCGAAGACATGTACGAACACTTCACCATCAACACCGTCGGGACGCTCCTACTATTCCGCGCCACTCTGCCGCTTTTAGAAAAGAGCACCGCTAGCAACGGGCCAAAATTCGTGGTAATGACTTCTTTCGCGGGAAGCATTGGCGCAATGGAAGGTTGTCCGTACCCGAACGCGGCGTATGGACCATCGAAAGCGGGAGTCAATTACTTATCTCGCAAGATCCATTTTGAGCACGAGTTCCTCACGACATTTGCGCTTAATCCGGGGTAGTTTTAACAATAATAATTCGCTTCTCGTGTGGTATCGCTGACGCTCACATAGATGGGTGAAGACCGATACGGGAAATGCAGGGGCTCGGATGTTTGGGTTGGAGGAAGCGGCGCTATCGATAGATGAGAGTGTAGCTGGATTGGTGAAAGTGGTGAGTTTGAGTTGCTGCATAAATAGAAGGAATGTTTTATTGACGCCATCATACAGATTGATGGAGCCACTAGGGATCAGACATCGGGGAAGTTTATGGAGCATACCGGTAATGAGTTGGATTGGTAGGATTAGGCATAGAAGCGTGATTTCTACTGCGGCTAGGAGGAGCTCTCATGATGGCGACACACTGGGCCATAGAATCATAACCAGCATCTTTAACCAAGAGTAGGTTACAGTTCTATCATTACCGATTGCTTACTCAATAATACTTAATCGACTACTTTACTTGCATTGTATACTATGGCCCACACGTCTCACTCTAATGGGCGATTGAATTTCACCCATGGATTTCATCCCTTATAAATGCTAGTACAAAGGAAGTCAACTCTAGCATACGAACCCTCATCGCCACCACTTATCCACCGCTTCACACTTAACCGAATCCTAGTCTCCCCCTAACATCGCCATATCTCCACTACCCACATCCACGCAATTACCCAATCTTCCCCTTTCTCACTCAAACCCCACAACCAAGTGTTCTCCTTCAATTTTTCCAATATCATATCCCCCATACTTTCTTACCTTAAATTATAATGAATACAATCTACGCACCCAGTAAGGCGTCAAACGAACTATCGAGAACAACAAAGCATAGATAATGTTTTAAATACCATTCGCTACCAAATTTTCTATCTAGCTTTTAGTAATGTGATTCTACATACAAAGCCAATGGATCTATTACGCATAAAAACAGGATCAGCGCTTAATGATGTTGTGTCGTTCTAGGTCATTGGCAAAGTACTTGTTATCACAGCTATGGTTTCAGCTGCATCGAGCACGACAAGGGCTTCTATTACTTGCAATGCTGCAATATCGCTTACGAGCGATGTTGCTGCAAAGAATAGATCGACTGGATCATATATCTCGTTGAAGTTTCTTCGTTGCTGGTAATTGATACTGTAGAAATCCTCCTTTCGAGTCTCCCTTCGTTCACTCGCCATGAAGGCGCAAGTCCTTGTCTTGTCCCGTCTATCTAAATCTTACATCACGAGTTGGGGTTAGTGGAGGAGAAAATGGGAGACTAGAAAATGAAAGTCTAGAAGATATGAAATCAAAGAATAGAAGAGCAGATAAAGGCAGAGAAAGTAGAGTGTAAAAGAAAGCAGAGTAAAATATGAAAAGGGAAGAAAAAATATGAGAGTAAAAAAGAACAAAATTGAATATAGAATGAAAAACATGCCATTTGAATCACAAATGTACAAATTTTTCGGAAGAACTCGAGAGTATATTTATAGTAAGCTCATAATTGATTTGATCTATACAGAGAGATGAATAAAAATCATCCTGAATCTGTTCATTTGTCCCGCCCGCTCACTCCTCCCAGAAAAATTCGCGAATTCACAATCGTTAGACAAATCGACTGTCTGTAACAGAAGCCACGCCTTTGGTATCGACCATTCATCTACAGAAAATCATAGGTGTAATTTTGCTGACAGCAGTTTCTTTCTCGTCTCTACTCATCCTGGAAACCCTTCCTTTCGTCTTGCTCCGCGGCAATATCGAGCTACTCACAGCATACTCACAGCATCTTCCAGTGCTTCAATTCAGATACTATCGCAGGTCCCAGACTTCGGTATTTATGTGGTGAAATCGCTGGCAAGTTTTATACCTATCCTCATACAAGCCGCTCAGAATAGACTTATTGTGTTTCCGCATATATTACAATTGATGTACGCGAAATTGTCATGCTTTTCAATGACTACTTGTTCGTCTTTGATTCAAGGCCCAAGAGAATAGCAAACTCGGCAAGATCAGAGCCAAATCCAACTCTGAAATAGTCAGTTTGAATCAACACAATAGAGCAATAGAGGCATACAAAATGAGTAACAAAGACAAACCGGCATAAAAGCAAGCAAAGAATTCGTATACAAAAATGATATCTAAACGTACCTATCATATTCGAAATTCAGATTGTCTTTAAAGCCATAACTATCGTCTACTAGGATCGAAAGCCTGAAATCCGTCGCCACCGAATGGTAATTCTTCGAAAACGATGTCTGAGTCGAGCATATCCTTAACTGGGACTTGGACCCAGCTCACGTCGTCGCCATCATGACGTTTGACACGATGAGAGAAATTATATATCACCATGGTGATTCCGGTGGCAGTCACGGGTTGCAACCTCTTATGACATTGTTTTTTTGCATGATCTAACCAAGCATCTCCATCTTCTGGCGGAATGGGACTTTTCAATAATATCTTGGTATCTTCAGACCACGGGAAAGTTCCAACATTCGAAAGATACGGAACTGGATTCGCATCTGGAAATTTTCCTACCGGGTTATTCACCACAACAATGTCCTTTAGAGCATCCCGGACTTTGTTGCGTATGGTTTTCAGCGCAGGAGCATAGGCTAGCATGTGTAGACTGAATCTGGTAGATCTATCTACAAGGAAAGGACTGCTGAGCGCGTTTTCAAATTTCGATTGTGCGCGGGTAATGTCAGAGAGTGTCTTGCGGATGAAGTCAATATTCGAGGTGCCCAATCTGCGGTCGATTTCTAAATTAGGCAATGATTTTTCACCGATCCTCGGTGCATAGATATCTTTTCGAATATTTCTCAGTCTGAGTTCGTCAAGTGGACTTAGACGCACCATAATGCTTATTAGTCGTCCGAATGGCTCTTTGGTTTGAGGAAAGAATGGTAAGGGTAATGGTAACGGCATAATGAATATTAGTTATCAAAGCAGAAATAAATCAACTCAATCATCCAATTTCTATATATCGTAAAGTCAGTCAACTTCTTCGACGACAGATTGGGGAGTGATACTATACTTGAGACATATTCTTCAACGTCAGACTCTCATCAACGCACTCTTCATTTAGAGATGAAATAATATGAAGATCTTGACCAAATATAGCTGTTATATGTAACCCCTATTTTCTTAGCGTATTTTAATATTGAACGTGATAATTTGCGTGAAAATTGATGCCCTTAATAGCTGACTAATCGAGGTTAGTTTCTACAATTGAGCCACAGCTTCTATAAATAAATGTGAGGCTGAAATCGATCTCATCACCTCTAGTCCCTACCATGCAACAAAACCAAAGACACCATTGCTATCTCACAAACCATCTTGATGAATCCAGCAGAAATCAAAAATATTGATTTTCAAGCCATATGACTCACAGCCCAGCACAGCCACATCAAACCAAAACTCCAACTCCAACTCGTACGAAATCATGCTGGTCTACTCACTGTCACGATGCGAAGGCTAATCCACTTCCAACATGCACCGCGTAGATTCCAATCCATCACCAACATCTCATCCTATCCCACTCTACCTCACTCCATTCCACCCCTCTAACCAACACTATACTCACTCAAGTGCTCCTCCCCGCCCTCCTCTCCTACACTCACTCCAGCCTTCCACTTTGCCTACAGTAATCACCCTCCCTAACCCAAAGCATTCAAACTGCATACCTCTCCCATCTAATCCAATACTCCCCCATCACAAGAAAATGATCGCTACGAGTACCCTACTCCGATTTGCCCATCTCCCATCCCATCCATTACCCGAAACTACCCGCTAAGCTCAAGGAAAACCTCACACCACAGTTTATATATCCTCACCAATCTTCCCCCCCTCTACTTCTCCCTTCACTCGCCTCCCAGCCCCCCTAAACTCTAATACACCTCTCGCCACCCATCCCCCCCATCCATTCACCAAACAACAAAAAATCCAATCCATAAAACAAAGGTAAAATAAATCCAACTATCTCTCTCCCCCAGCACAGCTCAATACATCAACCAAGCCAGAGCACCCGCACCAGCACAACTCCATCCCTTCAAGTACACACCAGAAGCCATCCAGTATGTATGCATATCTTACATACCCTGACATTCCCCCTCCAAATCAATCCCAGCCAGTTTCTCGAAAGCCAGGAAATTGATACGCACTGGCTGGCTAGCTGACTAGTTAATTCCTCTTATATTTATATATACCCTTATCCATACCCATATACCTATCCATATTCATACCCTTATACCTATCCATATCCAAAAACGAAATCATCAATGAGGATGAAATCAATCAGCCTACTTGTGCTCTTTATATCCAGTACCAAACCCATGTACTGCGTCTCGTACGTACATGACGATGGATGCTTGGAGTGTCTGTCGCTGGGAAGTGGGTATTCGGGATATACAGTATGTACTCGTATCGTGGGGGTTGACTGATGCTAGCTAGACTTGGTTGTGACATGACTTATGTGAGAAAGCATCTGTTAAATGAGATTAAGTGACTTTGTGATGTCTCTGTTGAATCAAGACAAAGTGGCACTCAGTTTATGATAATGATCTTAATCTAGGTAGGTATATACGTTTATCCAGTTAGATTTAGTTGTATAAGTTTTCCTTTTCATTCTCGTTATATTTATCGACAGAATTTTGACTCGGGAGTCTTTATGTAGACCATATAATTCGCAATATTCCTGCGTTCTTCAACTTTCCCCATTTGCCACTCCCCCCATCTTCCAAACTCTCTAAAGACTCTAATCACTATCCTCCTCCTCACTACTCTCCTCCTCCTCCTCCTCCTCCTCCTCCTCCCCACTACTCTCTTCACTCTCCGCCTCCCTCAACCACTCAACAAAAACTCCCGTCTTTTCTCTCACTTTCTTCATCTCTACATCCCCACCCTCCTTTCCATTCCCTCCTTCTTCGGCCTCTTCCCACCATCCCAAGATCGCCTCTTCAGTCACCACATCCCTATCATACAATTTCTGACACAAGCTCGCCATCACCGATGCCCCATTCTGTTTCCCCACCAGTCCCTTCTGCAAACAAACGAGAAATTGCTTCATTCCCCCTTCATCCCTCTCAATTCCCACCGCGACCTCCTCCAAAAACTTCTGCGCACCCGCTACATCCAATGCTTGCACCGTCGCTTCACTCGCCGTTTTCGTTCCAGCCGTTACAAGTTCCGCTATAAATTTTGTAAAAGCCGCTGCGATTGCTCTACGAATTTGATAATCATCCGCATCATTACTCAATCTCAGACCCATGAATTCCAACTTCGCACCATCGAAATCCCCATTTTCTCGCAATGTATCGAGAAGACCTTGAACAGCATCATGATGGAAGGACTCTGAATTTCCATGTCCATGATCATCATCCGATAGCGAGCCTGCGAAACTGGAGTGACGAGATCGAGTATCGACGTCACCGGCTGAAAGTTCGGATGAAATGGTGGATATGGATTCGCTGGAGATATTAAGATGTGCAGTTGAGTATATAAGACTAGAGTGAAAAGCGCTAGATTCTTCATCTTCGAATTCTTCTTCGTCAATAAATTCATATCCTTCTCCACCTTCTCCAACGATTTTGGGATCAGTGGGAGTAGGTTCTGCTGTATCGTCATCTGACTCAAAATCATCCTTTGCTCTCGGTCCAGTTGTAATGCGTGATCCTTTAGCGACTTCCACTCCATCAGCTATTCTCACACCAAATGAAAGAAGTGACCCTTCACTAATCTTGCATTTTTGTCCAATCAAAACATTATTAGCAACTATAGTCCGCTCCACGGTTGATCCATCACCAATGATAACATCATCCCAAATATAAGCATTCTTAATCGTGGCATTCTTCCCGATTCGACATCCTCTCCCAATAGTACTATTGGTAATCGTCGAACCATCTCCCACACTCGTACCTGCCCCTAATACAGTTCTTCTGCCAACCTTGCAAGTTCGAGCAAGTATAACACCATTTTCTTTGCAAAATCCACCGCGTTGGAATTTATATGTTTGACCTGCAACTAAATTGCTATCTGGAACAAGAGGATATGTCCATCTTCCCAGAACATCCTTGGTTATAGCTTCATAAGCCTGTAGATTGAATGCTCGAGCTGCGTAATGATCCGTCACGATCTCCGTATGAATGGTCTTTCCATTCAATTCATAATCCTTCAATACACCATGTAAGAAATGTCTTCTTGGAACCTCATAATCGAAAGATTCCGCCCATAATGCTAGTACATCCGGTGTACAAATATCGATACCGCAATCAATAAAATCTGTTCGAATCTCTATTTCAGAATTTTCTGCAATTATATCCGGATCGAGACTGAGATATTTATTCGATTGAAGAGGATTCATCTCCTCATAATGAAGACATCGATTCTTCGTTGGATCCAAAACAAATACCGGTGTGATACCATTCGATTTTGTTCTATGCTCTCCCAATCCCGCAGATCTTAGAATCATAGTCATAATAGCATTTTTATTCGCATATCTCCTTGCTCTATGCGCAGCCAACGCAGCATCAATCGGTAAATTCGAGACCAGATCCCCATGCACCAGCAGAAAATCTCCCGTAATCCAATTTCGCGCGTCCAGATCCCGCATCGCGTCACCAACCGAATGGGCCGTAGTTTTAACAATCATGAGTTTGCTAAAAGGTGACGAGGGCGAATTTTGTGGATCCCATTTGGAGTTTTGAAGGTATTCTTCTACGGCTTCGGTGTGTGCACCACAGTATATGTAGATATCCGCGACACCGGACATGGCGAGAAACTCGAGTGTATATTCGATGAGAGGGGTGTTGGCTAGAGGTAACAAACATCTTGGTGTATTCAAGGTAAACGGATTGAACCTCGTCTCAAAGGAATCGGCAAGTACCACAGCTTGCAGCGTCTCATCCCTCTCATCTTCTTTCTTTCCACCTCCACCTGCAGCAGCACCCTTTTTGCCTTTTGAAGCGCCTCCTTGTGCTCCTTTTCCTCCCATCCCGGCAGTATTCTTGGTGGGCTTTGACGATTGTGCCATATTTGTTTGGTTTATGTATCTCTTTTTTTCGGGGAGGAGAGCTGTCGTCTCTTTAAGTGTGGAAAAAATGGATAGTAGTTCGAATATTGTATTTCATAGAGGAACAAATTACAAGAAGTATCCAATCCCTCAATCAAACTATATTCTAAGTTCCAACAATTGTTTGAGACTGGGTTGAGAAGATACGAATCTAAAAGTAAAGAAAATGGAGGGGTCAAATAAATTATAGTTTAATTGACTCATTCGCAGCCTTCTCTACGAGTAGTCCATTCATTAGCTTGTCATTAGTTTTTTCATCATTTGGTGGGGTTGCGGTCATCCGTACTACAGATCTGTACTCGTAATCCTAGTAATTATTATTAGTATTTGTTTCCTGCATTTCAGCCTCGTCTGAGTCGTCTGGCCTTGTCTCGCTTCCTTGAAGGCTCACTGCATATAGAATATGAGTTCTCTAAGAATCTAGACCTTCAAGTGGGCTGACGATCTAGATTTCTTATCATTTCACCAAGTGTATATAAATGTCAGCTCTATCTCTTTTATCTTCATCACTTTCATATTTCATAAAAGCATCAATTCGATCATTCAAGTTATTTTTTTTTAGGATTTTTTCTACATAGACCTATGGATAGTTTTCAACCATCAAAAGTTCTAGCTGAATACCTAAATTACCTCCTCCCTTTTCAATCTTTTTCATTCCTGCAGATCCAAGCACCAAGTTGAATTGGTTCAACATTACATCACATATATGTTGACCTTTTCCAATTTTCCGGCTATTGGTTCGTCCCTATAAACGCCTCGTTCCGTCCCATACTGTCCCAGACCAAACCACGCCATGATTCGCATCTAGTTTTCCTATCATTTAATACCGAGATAGATGCCTTCATGGCTCGCCGGATATTGTACTCGTCAAGCCCATCCTGCTCCGCGAAAGAAATATAAAACAAGCTACTATCCGAGCTTTTGATATCCAGAAAAAAAATTGTCCAGTAGCGATTAGACAATCGAATCTAAACCATGGACTGAGAAAATATACAAAGTAAAGACCAATCGAATCCACAGGATGGGGTGCAGAGTCTTTGAAAATTGATCTGTCGGAAAGATATCTCATAGAAGATTATGGGACTCAGAAGAGGTAAGTCAAGGTCCTCATCGGGTAATCTAATACCGTAGCTTGGGTTATTTTCAGTTGATCTAATAACGAGATTTCTGGTACAAAATGGGGTTTTTTTTCGGACTTGAATGTGTTGGCAGTTGAGGAAGAGGTTTCATCCTTGCTGGTAGTTTCCGGGCGGAGCATACAGTCTTTGACGTTTTTGATCGGGATTGCCATCAGGGGTACTGGCACCACTCATATCGGATATGCCTCTCCTATGTGGAGGTCTCTGATTACTCAGACCGGATAGAGGCGCAGCAAAACCAGATTGAGAATGAGGGTGGGTTGGGGTCACAGAATAAGATGGGTCTCTCATGCCATTAGTAGGTTGCATATAGCTACCTGGGGCCGATGTTACAACAGGAGATCCTCCGGGTAGTTGAATCGGCGACTGCCAAGATGTAGCTGTTTGAGGTGACTTGCCAGGTGCTGAATCATCTACTATTGATTGGGTAGCAGTTAATTGACCCATATTTAAACCCAATGGGGGATGCGACTGCGACTGAGTTGGGGTGACAAATCCTCCTGGATGTGACATTGGTCCAGGGCTTGAGAACCCAATTGAAGGCGCATCCTTTCTGAAATGAGCCAAATGTTTCTCAAGTGCTTTCATCATGCCCTCTTTCGTGAAAGGTTTGGGTAAGACATCATTCATACCTAGCCAAGTTAATATTTGCAAAACGAATTGAATCTTTGGAATAATATGACTAACCGTAACGGAAGTACATTTCAATGTCATCAGTTCGGATGTTTGACGTCATTGCAATGATGGGAATATTTGCACGTATTTCTCGTATGCAGACAGTCGCAGATACTCCATCAAGATGCGGCATAATGATGTCCATCAAGATGAGATTGAAATGGTTCTCTGCACTGAGGTTGATCTTGCTTACAGCCTCGAGGCCATCACGCTATTGAGAGTAAGCTTCAAATGCAAAACCAAGCCCACAAACAAGATCGAAACTTACCGCTATATCAACCCCACACTCAAAAGATTCTAAGAATTTAGTTCCAATTCGGGCGCACACCTGGTCGTCCTCTACTAGTAATATCCTAGGCTTCCGTTCACCCCAAATCTGAACTGAGCCCTTCTTACGTGGACCGGGTGCACGGGGAGGTTGGGGCATCAACTCAGCGGGAGGCATACTGTCCCTCGGCATCAATCCTTGAGGGGGGAGTGCATAGGGAATGTTGTTGACATGCTGTTGATCAATTGGATCAATACCGACTATAGCACCCACAGGATAGACCAAATTATCCAATTCTGATTTGTCCATGGAATAGCCTGCTGCTGGAGCAGTCTGTGACTCTGAAAGCGGAGGCATTGAAACAAGTCCTCCTGGATCATTCGGGGGAGTTGAGTAATCCTGTCGTAAATGATAATCGTGACTCATTTGTTCCAATTCCTTGCTAGGAAAATTTTCGGCCGAGAGTTGTCCAAGAAGGCTTCGAGCTTGGAGTAATGGAGTCGATGGATGTCCGTCTTCCTTAGGTCGACCAAGCATGTTGGGTCCAGTACCATTCGAAAGTCCTCCAGGCCGACCATTTCGTCGTTGCGCGTCTTGGCCAAATAGATGTCCGATGAGACCATGCATGACTCCTTCGTGATTTTTGATGAACTTTTGAGAATCGACAACTTGCTGTAAGAGCATTATGTTAAGCTGTGCTAAATCCTGGTAGCTTCGAGATAGACCCTGTAACTGTTGTTGAGTGGCCGCGAGTTGATTACCAAGGAGATCCATTTGCTGTTGGGCATGGGCCGGATATGTTTCTTCATTGTTCTGAGCAACCTTTCTCGGAGCTGGTGCCTTTCTTCTGATATTGTCTAGTGAATCCTTCTTGTTCGCTTGAAATTCGGGATGTTTGAATTCCCAGGCCTGAAGATAAATTAGTTTCGACGTCTTGTATATTTAGAGATAGCACGCACATTTTGCCCGTATGGAGATTGTGTATTATCTTCGTTGTTCTGTCGAACCTTGTGGAAGTCATATTTGTTTAGTTGTCTAACAAAACTAGCAAAGTTGCTATGTTTGAAGTGCTTCGGGAGGATTTGTTTCGTAAATTTCTCGTTCTATATCTTCATATTAATAACGGACCCAAACTCCATTTTCCGTGTCAAGACATACTTCAAGAACGACAAAACTCTCTCCGGCTTCACCCCACCGCACTATACTTTCATATGTAGGGTCCTCGAGCATTCTAAACAATAGGCAGATCAGCGGTTTGTCGCATAATTAATTGTCCAATTAGGACATCGACAGAGATATTTTCTTACTTATACAATTTTCGGACCTGTGAAAGATACGTTAGCCATTGAAGATATTTCCAGATAAATTGCGCCATCAAATCGCGAAAAGGTACAAGTATTGTGTATATACTTACAAAGTCGCTGGAATTGTTGGCGGAAGGACCAGCCATATCTCCACCCTTTTCCATCATATTTGCGGCGGGAACCTGTCCGATTACAGAGATCTCAAAGGGTATCGTTCCCTCCTCCCAAATAACCTGATATGTCTTATGTCGTCGACGATGTGGTCGAGGATAACCTCTATATAGATCGGGACGGGGGTATATAATAAAAAGGGACGACGCTTCCCAAATACCTAGTAGTACAAATGACCTTTTCCTAGATGCACGGCCCGAATTGTCGGTCGAGAAAAAAAAAAAGAATGCCTTAAAAAGGTGTTTAAGAGTGTAATGAGACTGACTGTATGTAGGCCAACACACACGTTAACCGGGAGGTCATGTTGGATAATCCCGGAGGATTGATTGAGAAACGAGATATGGTGATAAGGTGATAGACAATGATGATGTTTTCCTGGGGTATCATGTATGGGACTATGGATAACGACTTACAGGAATGGGAATTGATATCGATATCGATATCGAAGGGATACAAACAATCTAGAACTTTTGAGAATTTCAAGCTCTCGAGAGGGATGGCTGTGTGTGGTTCTATTAAAGGGTCCAGATCTAGAACTTGAGGAACAAGAGAAGGAAAAGAAGAGAAAGAAAGAAGGTTTGATGCTATATCTTGGTGCGGCTGCCCTTGTTTTCTTCTTTACTTCTTCTTCTTCTTCTTCTTCTTCTTCTTCTTCTCAAATTAAGTGTGACATTATTGTTTTTTTCCAAGTGCAAGGTGTATATATAGTATGGTACGAGGTGAGATGAGAGAAAGGGTGGATGCTAAATGATATCAAATGAATATGAATGATACATACATACATACAGTACGGGGGGGCAGTAGGTACGAAGTAGAGTTCAGAGTGTACAGAGTCTCGAGAGAGTATACTCTGTACAGAGAGCTCCAAGACCAAGAATTGTGGTTGATGGATGGATGCAGCTAGCTATGACCCGACGGACCATTGACAAACTAATACTGTACGATTATTATATTAGTCGTAGTATTAGCAAGAATATCAAGTGAATCCTAGTGAAGTGGAGATTTCTTTTTGAAGGTTAAAAAAGTTTAAGATGTGATTGAAATCATGCTTTAGTCTTTACTAAGAAGTTGTTGACCTTGCCTATATCAGATTAACTAATATGTACATACTGTATATACGCATTTGGTCAAAGGTGTGATGTATGAAGGGGTTTGTGTGGATAGTATTTATTCAGATGTGTATTGAGTATTGTATCTACAGTATCACTACCACGGTATCTACCTGCATTATTCATGGATCACTACCTACTCGAGTCACTCACTCACTTAGAGTCACTTATATAACACTTTTTCCTCTGTCTGTATTGTAGTCGTATGTACATGGTACATACTGTACCTCATTCTCTTATTTGCCGATGAAAAGTCTCCATGAACCCTGAACATCGGTGGATGGGATAATTCTTAATTTTGAAAAGTACATGGTAGTCCGCAATGAAAAAAAAAAAATTGAAAAAAAGAGGGAGAGACTAGAGGTAAAGGACGAATTAGATAGCGAGGAAAGGATGCGTTTCCATAAGGGACCACCTCTTAATAATTTTATTGATCTTTCGGATGAGATTCCCCGAGAGTGATAAGATTTTAAATTTTACGCATTGGATGGGAGGGAGGGAGGGGTGATTCTGATACCTTGGTAGATAGATATTGGTATAATGTAGTGGTAAATTTCATAAGACGGGTATTTACTAGTTAAAACTGTATATGTCTATATCTATATATATTATGTATATCTATATATCTATATATCTATATATCTGAGTTATATAATATATACAAAATCGAAATACTATTTGAATGGAGATTTTAAGTAATTAAGTAAAAGAGAGAAAGCTCTTATATAAGCCTAACCTTCTAACTACCTCATCTAATTGCCGACCAGATAGATATCCACCCAGTTGATGTGTTGTTAATAAGTGTTGAAAATGATTGAAAATTCTTCGACGATGTATTTGTATTTGTATTTTTGATTTTGATTAATTTTGATTGATTTTGATTGATTGATTGATGAAGGGGCTCGTACCGAGAGAAAGAAAAAAAGGCTAAAGCACAGACTATCCTCGAGCCACGAACCAAAGCACAGCACAGCACAGCACATGATTAATAAAAGATAACCGACTCTCTGATAAAGAAACCCCTCTCCTTCTTGTCATGATCCATGTTATTTGGTGTACATCGTACGAAGTAAGACTTACATACGTCGAACCGAGCATGCATGTGCAGCTTCAAATGTTGTGTTGTGGCAATTGATCGTCACTCTCATTCCACCATTGTCAATTTATCACCACATTGGGATTTTCTGATAGAAATCCTTTTTCGTCCAATCAGAGATGAGATATACTATTATTTCATTTGAAAAGAAATATGAAATTTGATTAATCCCCGGAGAATCTTTTCTTTCTTTCTTTCTTTCTTTCTTTCTGTTAACCAATCAGTGCCAATCTCATCGCATGAAAGGATAGACTGGCTGACGCCTTTTGTATAGTTCGCATATCCTTGAAAATATTGTATATGAGAATATACATATCCTCTTCCCCTCTATTGCCGTTTCTACGTCGGTATCCAACTTAAATAAAGTACAATGAATGGCAATGCTCATCTATTGGACGTTTTGAGTTCTTCTATCGGTCAAAAAGACAAAGAAATGTCCACTTTCAGCTACCACAGCTGTGTGCCAAAGAGCTGGGAATGACGCAGTACAGTGGCTGCCACAACTGAGGGGTTATAGTCACATGCCACTACTGACCAGTGACCCTTTATGCATACTCGGTACGAAACATACTGCACAGTTGTGTGTATATACTCTTATCTCTTGTATACTTCTTCCTTTGATATACATATCTTGGTTGCTAAGGTTGAGAAGGATTGAAGATGTACTGAGGTTCGTCTATGTCTATATACAGTATCTATATACTGTATACATATAACCTGAATGAGCTAACATGAGAACCATACTACTAGGCTACTAAGCTACTAAGCTAGCTACATACGGAGTACTAGATGAAACATATTTTAATACGAGCTCTCAAGGAGCTTAAGCTTATTAATCCTTCGGCTTCTACTAGTACTAGTACTCGTACTCATGTGCGGAAGAAAAATTAATTCCTTTTCGACATCTTTATGGTATTTTATGTCATTTTAAGGCTTCCAAAATCTCCAATGTCTCCACTACTGCTTGCTACATCAAAAATCGGATATCGGCTTCTCAAAAGAATTTTCTCTCGGGATATCCACTGACATCCCATCCACCCCCTCCACCTTGACTTGTTTAAAATCTTATCGGATTGATCCAAAAGAAAGAAAAAAGAAAGGATCTTCTTGTGTGTCTCCATACTTAGCCGGCGCGCATACTGGAACTACTGACGCAGGATAGGGTTCCACTGATCGAAAAAAGCAGAATCATCTTGTAAAGTTGTCATGCTTTGTGGCTTGCTTACAGCACCCAAGAACCCTATGTCTTGGCTATTAATTGTTATTGTACAAAGTAAAGTACTCTGTACAACTACTTGAAAGATTGTATAACGCACTATTCTTGATTTCCAGAACTTTTGCTACTGTTCGAACCACGCCGCTGATGAAAGAGATGCTGTTGGGATTTCTCGGCATCTGCTTCTTCCTTTTGATTCTCAGAATATGATCTATGTGGATTCAGCGGGAGCATTTGAGGAAACCTTCAACCCAATACGAGTACATCTCAATTGGAATCCTACTTGTACACAAATGAACATCCAGTGATGATCCTTTCCAAAAGTTCAACAAGCGTGCATACATTCTCTACACAGTACCCATCTTTTGGTTGATGAATGGTAGTGTGGAGGGTACAAACTCACTGCTCAGCGGGAACTCCTAGTATTTCCGCTTTAGTGGGATTTCGTTCTTGTTTTTGTTCAGTGATAATTACATATGCTGTGCGCCACATAGACACCTATTATCTAAATATCCCTGCGTTTGAGTTGTATCTACCACCTCGAATTTCCACCTTTGGAGGTCAATCATCACTATATGGGTCGGTTCATTCATTTACATTATCCGCTTCGTTCGTTCGAAAACCTCACAAAATCAGCTATATATATATATCTCCCGAAATCCCTTCTTAGATCCTATTTACATTCACACTACAATAACACGATTTATTGGCCAAGCTCAAACTCGTCTCGCATTCGAGAAGAAGTTGATGAAATCGGATGCTATTGCAGTTTGACCTCTACTCTCGATACACTGTTTTCTTGGACGCCGCTATCGACTAATACTTTAGCATCTCTGTTCGATGGCCGGAGACCCGAGTCCGGATAACATGGAAGCTATCTTTGTCAGGTGAGGCGATGATCACTTCTCAGATAATGAATCCTTCCTTCACCTACGGGATGACGGACATGATACGAAGGTTCAACTTGAAGGGTTCAACAGGGGAGTATCATAGGGCTTGTGTTGTCGGTCGGTTTGCGTGCCTTTGCTATTATTTACTCTGTACGCAACACCTCTACACTATATCCCTCTACAGATGGCCGACATATCTCGACTAACTAGCGGAAATGTGAGAGATGTTCTCATAAAAGTAAAATGCGTTCTTTCAGTGCACACAACTGTTTGAGACGAATCTTTCAAACGAGGTAGCTCGGGAACCCTCTACGAAGGCTTGCTGATCTCAACAAATGCTGTATGAAAGAATATGGATTGGAAGTTTACCGATCATAAAACCAAACCCCCAACTACTCCTATTTCATCAAGCTTTTGCATCTCTACTTGCTATTCGTAAACGTTGTCTAACCCTTTCCAGAGCCATTTCAGCTTGAGAATCATTTGCCAACACGTCCTCTATACCTTTGTACGCAATTACTTTATCCTTCGATGTCCTCCCACGAATAACCTCTAGATCGGTCTTTGGACATTTCAATGTCTACACAGTGTTAGAAACCCTTTTAACAATCATATCATAAAACATATAGCTACAATAAAACTAGTAACAAAATAAAACTCATACACGACTCAAAATCTCGACAACTCCTTTATTTGCTTCATTATCCCGTGCTGGTCCCGCCACGCATATTTCGATTGAGGAAGATGTGTCTGAGAAAGCTTTTATTCCTACTCTTGATGCGCTGGAGTTGGGCTTAACGTGACAGTTTAAATGGATGCTTTGTTTAACTATCCTCAGAAAACCACCTGCAGTATTCTCCATCGTTGGAATTATAGAAGCTATTGTGGATTGTTGTAATGTACTTTCGTAAGGGTCTTATCAGATATATCGTAGGAAACATTCTACACGTGAAGCGAATGAGAGTCGAGAGCCATCGCGCTACTGTTACGCTAAACTTTAAAACGCTTAGCGCAGCCGTGAATCAAAGCATTTCGAGGTTCGTGGAAAGCGACACCAGATATAAATTCCGGCAACGTCAAGAACCTACCTATCAATCGCATCTGCGAAACAACGACAATTATTCGCAGAAGTTGCTTATGATCCTACGAGCTCTTACAATCACTGTGTATCCTATTTAAAAACTTGCACGTTATTGTGTCTCACGCCTCATCATGGCGCATACTCCAAATGGGGGATCGAACTTCAATCAATATACAACCACGGCTTTGAATCGTTGGTCTGTTGCGGATAAACAGTTGCCCGGTAAGAGATTTGAGAGTGAGGATGGATAAAATGCTAATTGGTTGTAGCGGTGGATAAAATTAAAGCTCTTCATGTTTATGATTTTGATAATACCCGTAAGTGTAGTAATGAACTTGTCTAGAGGGACAAAGTTTACCATTCAGTTAAAGCCTTGTTCTCCTACCTATACATATAATCTGCTAACATACCTTCACAGTTTTCAACAGTCCGCTTCCCAATCCGAAATTATGGAATGGTCCAACTATAGGATTTCTACAAACTCAAGATACATTTGCGACTGGTGGTTGGTGGCACGATTCGAGAATTCTTGCAGCTACAGGGGAAGGTGTAGAAAAGGAAGAACCACGAGCTTGGAAAGGTTGGTGGAATGAGCGAATTGTTGAACTCATCCAGTTGAGTATGCAACAAAAAGATGTCCTTTCAATTCTTTTAACTGGTCGTTCCGAGGCTGGATTCTCAGAGCTATTGAAAAAAATGCTTGCAAGTAGAGGTCTCGATACGGATATGATTGTCTTAAAACCAGCAGCAGGTCCCAGAAATGAGAGGTTCAGTAGCACGATGAACTTCAAACAATGTTTCTTGGAAAGTTTGATGGAGACATACAAAGGTGCTGAAGAAATCAGAATCTATGAGGATAGAGTCAGACATGTCAAGGCATTCAGAGATTTCTTTACGGATTACAACAAACGTCAAAATGGCTCTAATGGTATTCCATCTCGCTCTACTATTATTGCCGAAGTAATTCAGGTTGCGGATGGTGCTACATTACTTGATCCTGTTGTGGAAGCTGCTGAGGTACAGCGTTTGATCAATGATCACAATGCTGCAATTGAAGCAAGAAATTATGGCGAGAGACTTCAGATTAAGAAGACTGTTTTCTATACTGGATATTTGATCAATAATACTGACACTCAGAAGCTGCTTACTTTAGCTCAGCTTCCATCGAACATGCCAGATACAGAAGCTAAATTTCTAGCTAATAATGTTCTCATTACTCCACGCCCATGTCCAGAAAGTATCCTTCAAAAAGTTGGAGGAATGGGAAGTAAGACTACCTGGGAAGTAACAGGAACTGCAGTCTTTGAGAACAAGATTTGGGCCGCTCGTGTCAGACCAGTACCAGAAACAAAGAAATTCTATACCGAAAACCCCATTCCTGTAGTCGTTCTCGCATTGCGCAAAGGAGCTCGACCAATTGATGCAGGTAAGATACAAAATTGGCAACCTGTTCCACCAGAGAAAGCATTTGTTTTTGAAAGTACTGTGGGTGAAAAGGTTCTTTTGAGGATAGAGAAGGAAGATCTTTCCGAAAACGAGTATGAGAGTTTATTCCCCAATAAATCATTCAAGCGCAAGCATTCCCCTGAGCCCAAGCCAGCAAATGGATCATATAGTGGGAATTATCAAGGCCCACCAAACAAAAGAGGAGGTCAAGAAAATAACTTTGGTGGTGGACGTGGAGGTCGAGGCAATCACCGGGGAAATGGAAATCAACGTGGAGGCTATGGACGTAATAACCGCGGGGGCAATGGTAATGGTGGCGGCGGTGGAGGAGGAGGAGGAGGAGGGGGTAAAGGGAAGGGAAGAGGATACGGTTATAGGAGTTTGGATGATGTCAATGAACGAACGTCGAATAATGCGCCGCCAGTTTATAACCCGGCAGTTGCATATGAAGATTTTCCTCCCCTGCAGAAAAATTATCAAACGCCGCAGCAACTTGTGCAAGCGCAGTTTCAACAGTATCAGGCGCAGTTGCAGAAGAGTAATGGGGGCAAGAATAGTGGAAATGGAGAGTTGCAATATTTTTAGATGTGGTTTTATTGGGGGCGAGGGAACTTGAGAATAATGAGAGATGGGAAATGCACTACTTAGGTTCTTTACTTATTCTCTGATTCTGAATGCATGGAAGCTTGAATGCATGGTAGGGCATGGTAGGGCATGGATGAATGGCGTTTTGGCAAGTCGCGCCGCTGTTTTAAATCATGATTATGATTTATAGCGGTGCATTTTAGGGAATTTTGGTATGGTCTTGCATGGTATGACTGGCATGGCTTGAAATGGGGGAATGGATGGATGGGTGGATGGCGTAGACATTTGTTGTGTGGTGTTGTGTTATGTAGATATTGTGTATGGAATGGAATATAATGGATTTGATACTCGTTCGTTCAAGTAGATGAGTATGTATGTATGTATGTACAGCTATGCTCTAGAGGAGCATAGGCAAGCAGGTAAGTGGGTAGATGAAAGTATTCAAATTTCTATATATCATCCTGAGGTTATTACTTCTCCCAAATCTCAACTTGTCAAGATTAAGTTAGCTTACTCGGAGTTTCTTTACGCATCCCCATTCTTTCCCAGATCTCTCCTGACGCGCCAGACTCTAGCTCCTATGCCTCTTCCCTGCGACCCCGTGAGTCTTTCGACCCAGGGGGCGTTGCGGAATGCGTTATTTGGTATATCCGTATCAGTGGATACGAAATCCGGGGTCTCGATACCAAGCTCCGCCTCAACTTCAACTTCTGCACTGCTCTCTTCGTCTTCATCTTCATCTTCATCATCATCATCGCTGTCTTCATTCTCGACCTCATATTTTGCCACTTCATCCTCATCACCTGATTCTTTCCTCCTCCTCTCCTTCTCCATCCACGTCCTCCTTACTAATTCCTCCGTGTACGCCCACCCCGGCGTATCCAACTTCCCACTCACCAGCACAATTTTTTTCCCCTCCTGGTTGATTTCCTCAAATGTTTCTTGTGGGATGGGAGTTAGGATTTGTAAGCGCTGGCGCTTGGTATCGATTCCACGAACGAGGCCGGATCCAATGGTATGAGAGAATTCTGGATCGAGAGTTATGGCGTTGAGGGGATTGAAGTAGGGGAGGTTTTCGTGGGGGGTGGGAAGGACGAGGGGCTTTTTGATGAGGTCGAGAGTGAGTGGGGAATTGAATTCGTGGAGAGTGTTGGGGTATGAGGTTTCGGATTTGTCTTGTTGGGAGGAAGTGTATCCGGGTATCGCGGCGGGGTCTTCGATAATGACTATTGAGACGATGGAGCCATTGATGGTTTCAGAGAGGAGCTCTGATGGTGGTTGTTCGCCGTAACACAGGATACCTAGAATACCAGCATTTTCGCCGGAATACTTGATTTCCCAAGGAGGAATGGATGTTAATGGTGTTCCGCTCCATGCTAGTTCATTCTTGTTTGTCGGATCTAGATGGAAATATGACATTGACTGCATAGTTCTCAGATGAGCCGAAGTGCGTGTCATGAATTCCGTCGTTTGTGAAGGGAGAGTAATGAGAGGAGTTGTTTTAGCTGCATCTTGAAGACTTTCGACCACTTCGACAGGACCTGCTTTAGACATATATATGACTTCTGATGGGTGTACTTTGGCTATTAAGTCTACTAGAGTTTCAAGCCCTGTTCCTAATACCCAGCCAGGAGTATTGATGACTAGAGGACAATTAAAATGGAGAGAAGATAGATTGCGGTAATGTGCAAATAGATCGAGTGCGCATGACATGTAGAGACTTGGATCCATGGATGGTGATACTGCGCCGAGAGCATGAGCACGAATTAGACGACTATTGGTCCCTGGTAGAGGATGAGCGATTGAGGGACCAAAATTTGGTTCTTTAATATGAATGAGAGATACTTGACCAGGATGAGAATATTCCGGCTGCCCTGGATCAAGATCAAGTAGTGCAACACCGGAGCCCTTTCTTGAATTCGGACTGGTCTCATTCTGAATTGCAGACAAAAGTCTATTTACAAGCAATTTCGCAAAAGTCGATTTTCCAGATGACTTGGGGCCACAGAGCATGATTCGTTTTGTAGCCTGCGTGGAGCTGGACAATTTCGACAGACTCTTGTTCCATTCTGGTGGTGAGATGATTGGTTGCAGGTAGGATTTGTGTACAATCTGAAATGTGCTTTTTCCAAGCTTTGCCGCAAGATGGTTATGCGCCGATTTGAAGACTCGGGCATCCTCGTTCCATAACTTCCCAAACAATGGAGAAAGAGACTCTAAGGATCGTATCCCACAATCAGATTGATGGAGACGAAGAACTGCAGCGTTGAGTTCTCCGTCTGGACATCTAATCACTGGTAATGAATATGACGTTGCTGCATATATTGGATATTTAGTTTTCGAAGCTCTTAGTATAGACCCTAGGATCGTAATATGTCCTTCAACAACCTCAAGATTACATTGTCCAAGAATGGCTAATCTCTATAGAATGTCAGATTTGGCAGTTAACGGACACAAAATCACTGACCTCACCAGGTGCAAGCTTCAACATTAGTATTCTGCTTTTGAGCACTTTGGTATTATCATCACTAGGCTTGAAGGTAGACAACACCATTGACGGTCTGTTTGAAATCACTTCAGGTGACTGCTCACGTGTATCAGAACTGGTTTCAATCAATATTTGGAGTGATAATATCATAACCCAATAGGAGTAAAGAAACCCACCTCGAGATATGAGTTTCCAGCTCTTCTCCCGGCCCATTTCCTTGAACAATAAAGCCTGGGTTTATGTAAGGAAGATCATTTTTAACTGGACTAGGTTTTCCACGGTTGAGGTTTCCGGAGATAAGATCATTTGTCACTCGCTGAGACGTTTTCTCATGATCATTTTGAGAAGACGAGGTTTCTCTTTGTGAACTGCTAGAGCTCTGGGCAGCAGCATGTGCCTTTCTAGCTGCGAAAGCACTCACAGCACTGAGCTCTACATTGAATTGAATTCAGTAAAAATGTATTTGTATTTGTATTCGTAATCAAATAAACTTACGGGGTTTTATAGGAGAATCCAACTTTCTTCTTTTACTCGACATTATTTGAAAGGTTTATTACATCAATGAAAGAAATTCCCATATAATTATCATTTTGAGAGGAGAGTTCTGATAGCAGCTCGGGGTTTCAAAAAAACTTAGATCCGATGTTTTCCCGAACAAGGCCGAGCCTTGCCAAAAAAAAAAGTTTCGATGCGATTTTCCATTTATTTACAACTACCATTGAACCAATCCCCCATCAATTACCTCCAAAATAATAATATACTCATTCACAATGGGGCCTTCCAAAGCGACTCTTAGTGAGCAGAAGAAAAAGGCAAAGTCCTCAAAATCCTCCTCGAAATCTTCTACCAAAGCTACAACCAAAACTCCAATCGTTAAATCACCACAAGATTTCAAGAGCTCCGAATTTGTTGGAGAAAGCGACAATGAGGATAACGAGCCAACGCGAAGCAATTCGGAATCCGATAGCGACAATGATTCTCTGCCATCGAACCCCGCTGTGAAATCTACATCTAAATCTAAGTCCAAATCCAATAGCAAGACCGCAGAAAGTAGCGACAGTTCCGAGGCTGAAAGCTCCGAAGAAAGTGAAAGTGGAAGCGGGAGCGATGAAGATGAAAAGGAATCGGAAGACGAGTCAAGTGCAAATGCAAAGAAACCCCTTGTGCCATCATCTTCCAAGTAAGTTTTATCAGGCTCGACGGACTCTGGATTTGTTTGCTAATATCATATCAGGAAAGATGCCAGGACAGTATCACTGAAAGTTGCGCCCTTCAAGCCCCCTCCCGGATTCGAAAGGGCCTCTTCGAAGAACGCAAGTAAAGCATCACAATTATTTAACAAGTCTAATTTAGAGGGTAAAGAAATCTGGTATATCACAGCACCTGCGTCGGTACCCATTGCTTCTGTAACGGAGATATCGCTGCGAGATGCAAAATTGGACAAAGCAGTATTTTCGCAAAATGGCAATGATTATGGTTTCGTTCACGATTCTCTTGATGATGAGACTTATACCAAAATCTTGTTACCAAGCAATTCCAAAGATGGTTACTCTATTGGTAATGTTCTCCATCCAATAATGCACTTCAGTATACTAATATTTGATTACAGAGAAAAAGCCCGTGGACCAAATCTATCATATGCAACAAGTCGTCAACCTTTTTAAGGAGAATTCCAGCCAAGCTACAGTGCCTGCGAAGCGACCCGTTCGCCAACAGCCTAAAGGTCTGAAGGCACGATACCAACCAATTGGCTTTTCGAGCGCACCTGGCATCATTGGATCCGACGAAGGTGAGAGCGAGTCGGAAGAACGGGCTCCCAAATTCCAAAAAATCGCAATGTCGGAAGACGAAGCATCAGATGTAGAGATGGAAGATGCACCACCAGCGAAGAAATCAAAATCCGAAAAGTCGAAGAAGAGCCAGAAGGGGTCTGAAGAAAGTGCGGATCGCTCATCGAAAAAGAAGCACAAGGATGCTGGAGAAAAGAAGAAAAAGCACAAGAGTTTGTTACCATCAACTTCTCCAGGATCACAGGAACTAAAAACATTAAAGAAGCAGATAGCAATTGAACTTGTGGATCATCCCATGCCGCTACGACAACGAATAAAATCGCATTCAGATTCGGGTCCCGAGATTATCACTAATACCAGAGTATGACCGCTTTCTATACTCCCATCGGGCAAGTCGTCATCAAGTCCGGAGTAAGGATCTCTCGCAGTCTCGGCCTGCGGTGCTCGGTTCGACTGTAGAACCCCTGTCCTCGCATCCGGAGAGCACGAGCAAGAAAGCTACGGCAGTACTTGTCATTGAAGATTTAGGTATGCCAAACCAAACACCAGGGATGAAGCAAAACGGGAGGAAAAGGCGCAAAGGGAGGCGAAAAAAAGACGTTTGGAGTCTCGTATTGATAATTTTGATAAGGGGGGTGTTGTGCATTAAAACTATTTGCTTTCTCCAACGGAGAATCAGAGTCCTGGCAACAACTTCTTCGCGGGATAGAATAGACTCAAGAAATACGATCAATGATCCTCACCTACTGAGTAAATCGCCGTGTAGATCCCCTTTTCAAATCCAAGCGAACCCCTTTTACGGCAAACCTCAACTTTTTATGTCTTTAGTCTTTGACAATGAGAGCGAGCAAGCAGGCCCGGGAAATTGTGTCATGATCACACTACATAGATTTGGTAATCGTGAAGTCTCCACACTCAGAAGCATATTCAGATATCCTTATACACGAAGTCTCCGTTCAACCTGCCTATCAATAGTATGATTGACCTTTAATTTGGCTTCATTCAAACCAAAAATATAATGTATTGTCCCGTACGATTAGTTTTACCATTGTTCCCCCGCACCATTTTTTTTAATGCGGGATACTCATCTTAGCGAGTCACGACTATGGTGGCTGTGGAGTTTCATTGGTTGAAATCCACTCCGATCCCGCTAACGTGCTGGAGGGGCAACTCTTAGCTTGACTAAATTTTTGTATATACTTCTTTGTCTTACTCTCGACTCTTTTTTATTTCCTCAAGCAATCTGCACTTCAGTACTGCAATATCCGAATCATTTACACTCTCCTTTGCATTCAAGAGTATCAGATTGCAATCATGTCTTCTACTTACGCCCTCCCAAAGTCTCACCAAGAGGTTTGTAACAATAAGAAATGCCCCTATAAAAAATGTTGGGCAATCTTACTGACTCATCGTTTCACAGATGTTGGAAAAGTCTTTGGTTGAGACTGATCCTGAGATCGCTGAGATCATGGTAAGTAATTCAATACATCTCCTTGATTGTGCCAATCGCTGACAAAAATATACAGAAACTCGAGATCCAACGTCAGCGTGAATCGATTATCCTCATTGCCTCCGAGAACGTTACCTCCCGTGCCGTTTTCGATGCTTTGGGATCGCCCATGTCAAACAAATACTCTGAGGGATACCCAGGTGCTAGATACTATGGTGGAAACCAACACATCGACTCTATTGAGTTGACCTGCCAAGCTCGTGCTCTCAAGGCATTCAACTTGGATTCTGAGAAATGGGGTGTCAATGTCCAATGCTTGTCTGGTTCCCCAGCAAACCTCCAAGTTTACCAGGCTATCATGAGACCTCATGACAGACTTATGGGTCTTGATCTCCCACACGGTGGTCATTTGTCTCACGGTTACCAAACTCCCCAGAGAAAGTGAGTTGCAAAATTGGCATTTCTTCATATTCTCATCAACTAATGAACATTTCAGGATCTCTGCCGTATCAACATACTTCGAGACCTTCCCATACCGTGTCAATTTGGAGACTGGTATCATTGACTATGACCAACTCGAGGCCAACGCTTTGATGTACAGACCAAAGCTTCTCGTTGCGGGAACATCTGCTTACTGTCGTCTTATCGACTATGCACGTATGCGCAAGATCGCCGATCTTGTCGGTGCTTACCTCGTTGTTGATATGGCTCACATCTCTGGTTTGATCGCCGCTGGTGTCATCCCAAGTCCATTCGAGCATGCTGATATCGTTACCACCACAACCCACAAGTCTCTCCGTGGTCCTCGTGGTGCCATGATCTTCTTCCGCAAGGGTGTCCGTCAGACCGATGCTAAGTCCGGAAAGGAGACTCTCTACGATCTCGAAGGCCCTATCAACTTCTCCGTCTTCCCAGGTCATCAAGGTGGACCACACAACCACACCATTACAGCTCTTGCTGTTGCCCTCAAGCAAGCCACAACTGATGACTTCAAGAAATATCAACAACAAGTTGTTGACAATGCTAAGGCTCTCGAGAACGAGTTCAAGCAATTGGGCTACAAACTCGTAGCTGATGGTACTGATTCCCACATGGTTCTCCTCGATCTCAGAGCACAAGCCCTTGACGGTGCCCGTGTTGAGGCAGTCTTGGAGCAAATTAACATTGCTTGCAACAAGAACTCCATTCCAGGTGACAAGTCTGCTTTGACCCCTTGCGGTATCCGTATCGGTACCCCAGCCATGACCAGTCGTGGATTCGGTACCGAGGACTTTAAGAGAGTTGCATCATACATTGATCAAAGTATCAAGATCTGCAAGGATGTCCAAGCTTCTCTGCCAAAGAGTGATAACAAGCTTAAGGACTTCAAGGCTAAGGTCGCTGGTGGTGAGGTTGAGAAGATCAACGAATTGAGAAAGGAGATTGCCGAATGGGCTAGCAGCTTCCCTCTCCCAGTTGAGGGCTGGAGAGAGTAAACTTTTGATAATTTGGCATTCGGTTATGGTGTTTATGGTTTGGGTGTGGGAAAGAAAAAGCAATTAGGATTCATCAGTTGCGGGCGCTACTTCTTTTGACTGATTCAACGTCGTCATGATATACCAGGGAGTGGCAGGGGGTTTATGAGGGAAAAAATAGAGGTCGAGTTCAATAGACCATATGAGATATCCAGGTAGACAATCAACTGTTTCTATCGTCACTTTGTATCCAAGTATTACGTATTAAAGGCCCAAACGTGGAGATTCATTCGTGAATAACAATACAGATATTGTACCACCTACCATTTTCCATCTTCTGAGCATACATAATTATGGGCGCTCAACGCACTGCGGGGGAGATAGAGTTAGGATAAGATCTGACCACGGTAATTAGGTAAACTAACCGACTCTTATCCTTTTCGCTCGCAAATTTATATACGTAGGTAGGTAAGACAATATACCATATGTAGTAATTTATTTAGTAGTTTATCTTCAACCATTTTCAAGATTGGAAGAAGTACATCATCTAAAAACCGACGTAACTTCCTGTGTTCCTGAAATCCTGGGGCGAATGCGGTTGGCGGCGGATCCACATAATTTGTGTTTGCATTGCGTTGTGCCTGACATGCATGATAAGAGTTTACTAACTTTAGCCACAGATACGGACGGGTACGGACACTTCCAAGGTTAAGATGAAAAAGATTGTAAATTATGATTTGTATTGAGTGTGAACATTGAAGTTCCGACGATTCAGCGATAGAGTACGATGTATGTGATTTATGATTGTCTATCTTTGAATGTACGAAGCAGATGTGGCGATGAATTATTTGATTATTTGATTGTTGATTATTGATAATTTATTCACGTGCAGAGGATTCGTCCTGTCACCGGTACTGTCACCCGGTCATTCGCCTTCTACAAAGGTCAAGGTACCAACCAAGGAAGGTACGGAGGGTTCCTTTTGGGAAATGTCGGGGTATCGGGTATTCCGTTTTTTAAGACTTGCACCAATATACTGTACCATGAACTCCATGGAGTACGAGAAGAAAGGCATAATAATCATTTCTTATTGGCTCAATCACACTTTTTGAGCTTATTAGTGGATCGGGATGTAGAGGCAACCGTAATAGGCGACCGCTATCGTCATTCATTCATTCGTGCTCGTCCATCCTGCCGTGCTTTACTCTTTACCCTTGCTAATGAATGCTAAGGCTTTGAAGCTCTCGGCTCTCTACCTCTCTACCTCTCTACCAGCCATCCGCCTTTCTCTTATCAACAACCAACTCTTCTACATTATCAAACTTATTCTTCTTGCTTCCTTAATTCAAAAAAGCTTTCATCAATACAATCCCTCAAACACATACGAATTAAATCTACATCATGAAGGGTGCATTTCTCGCCGCAGCATCGCTGCTCGGCAGTGTGAGCGCCGGTGTTCACAAGATGCCACTCAAAAAGGTATCCTTAAGTGAGCAACTTGCTACTGCCAACATGCAAGAGCATGCCAAACATCTTGGTCAAAAGTATATGGGTGTTAGACCTGAATCTCATGCCAATGAGATGTTCAAGGAGACTTCCGTTCATCTTGAGGGCGATCACACTGTTCCAGTTTCCAACTTCCTCAATGCTCAATGTAAGGATTATACATCATCAAGAAATATTCGTCAATTACTAATTTTCGAATAGACTTCTCAGAAATTACTATCGGAACACCGCCACAAACATTCAAGGTCGTCCTTGACACCGGAAGTTCTAACCTCTGGGTTCCATCTTCCCAGTGCGGTTCGATCGCATGCTACCTTCACACAAAGTACGACTCATCCTCATCATCTACATACAAGAAAAATGGAACTTCATTCGAGATTCGATACGGTTCAGGAAGCTTGAGTGGTTTCACCTCCAAGGACGTTATGTCCATTGGTGACCTTAAGATCAAGGATCAAGTTTTCGCCGAAGCTACTGAAGAGCCAGGTCTTGCATTTGCCTTCGGTAGATTTGATGGTATCTTGGGTCTTGGTTACGACACAATTTCCGTAAACAAGATCGTCCCACCTTTCTATAGCATGATTGACCAAGGTCTTTTGGACGAGCCAGTTTTCGCCTTCTACTTGGGTTCTAGTGATGAGAGTGACGCCTCCGAGGCTATCTTTGGTGGCATCAACAAGGATCATTACGAGGGAAAGATCACCGAAATTCCATTGAGACGCAAGGCTTATTGGGAAGTCGACCTTGATGCAATCTCCTTTGGTGATGCGAAGGCCGAACTTGAAAACACTGGTGTTATACTCGATACCGGAACTTCTCTCATTGCTCTCCCATCCACTCTCGCTGAGCTTCTCAACAAGGAAATCGGTGCTAAGAAGGGCTGGAACGGTCAATACACTGTCGATTGTGCCAAGCGTGACAGTCTTCCAGATCTTACATTCACCCTTAGCGGTCATGATTTCGCTATTACCCCTTACGACTACATTCTTGAAGTTCAAGAGTCTTGTATCTCCACCCTCATGGTAAGTTTTCTTGTTGCATTAATTCTACTGATGACCAATGAATGACTACTAACAATATACTCAGGGTATGGACTTCCCAGAGCCAGTTGGACCCCTCGCTATCTTGGGTGATGCTTTCCTCCGAAAATACTACTCCATATATGACCTTGGCAAGAACACTGTTGGTCTTGCTAAGGCTAAGGCGTAAATGCATTCTCATTGAGCTAAAGTGCTAAAGTTGTAACAAATTGAATACCTTTGAGTAATTCGGGGGCGGAGATCGGACATGGGAGGTTCCTTTTAGTGTGTAGAATAGGAACGTCTCATTTCTTTAATAATAACTACTACGCATGGTTTTCTCTTTGGGAGGGTGGGCTACTTTTCCTTGATCAGAATGCCTACAATTGATCATTGATCGTTGGTCATATCACATTAGTTTTCTGGTGTCGATGCATCTACTAGTACGGTACAGAATAAAAATTACCGATGAAAACCATAGTTTCTGGCCACATCATTTCAACTGTGAATGATATCCATATAATATATCTAATGAGCGCTATGAGAAACGTATGACGACGAAGATTGTGAAGCGCAGAAAGGGTGACATGGAATCTCTAGCAGAGTGAAGATGATGCGGCACTCCCATATTACATAAGCGAGAACTTTACCCATATGTTGTAGTGGGCAGTTCAATAATTTTGAATATCACAAACATTTTTGTTTCGCAGACGCCAAATATGGCGGATACAGATACTAAGTAAGTGATGAACTTATGTGCATGAAACTGGGCCGTCTTGTAATTCTGCAGGAAGAGATACTCCTGTTGTCTATTTACTCAAAAGCGTTCTCTAAATCTGCAGAAAGGCGAGTTGCGGGCCGCTGTGAGGTATACTCTATAATATGACCTGCAGAAGACAGCTTTTGGGGAGTTTGCTGGAAAGGGGCTATTGTGATTTGCGTGAAAGAGTTTCTTATGACTTGGAGAAGAGAGGTTCTTGCGATTCACAGATAACTAGCTAACACCTAAAACTTCAGAAAAGATGCCGCCCGCACAAATGAGCGAGGTATTCCATACGCGCCATTCGTGGATCGAGTCGAGGATTATGTCACTTCGAGGGCGGATGTCGAACCTACGTTGAAGAGATTCCAGGAGATGATTTCGTAGGTTGGAGCTCTATTTTTGGATTTATATGCAGGGAGAGGTGTTGGGCTGGGGAGTTTGGGTTTGGAAAATCAGATATTTTGAACATCGGGAGATTTGAGAGATTGGACGATTCGAGAAATCAGAAGCTCATACTTTTGAATTTGTCTAGGAAATATCAGTTCATGGAGGTCAATCAACAAAAGAGAATCGCAGGGTTGAAAATCAATATGCCGGATATTCAGAAGACGCTCGATACGGTGAGGTTTTTGAAGACGAGAAAAGTATGTTTGTTCTAAGTTTGGAGGGAAGGGGTATTGAGGGATTGGAGCTGATATATTTTTGATAGGAGGGTGCCGATCCTATACAGGCTACGTTTGAGTTGAATGATACTTTATATGCCAAAGCCAACATTCCAGCTACGCAAGAAGTTTATTTATGGTTAGGGGTATGTTTATCATTCTAGCAGAGGTGATGCAGGAGTATTGACAAGATGGCAGGCAAATGTTATGCTAGCATATCCGATTGATGAGGCGGAGGAACTACTTTCAAACAGACTCGCGGCTGCGAAACAAAGTTTTGCGAATTGTGAGGAGGATTTGGATTTCTTGAGAGAACAGATTACGGTATGTTCCTTCTAGTTCACTCACGGAGCATAACTGGGGACAAGAGAGAGTTGCGGGGTGGAGAGAGATTAAGCTGACGAAACTCTTTAATGAATAGACCATGGAGGTTGCTACGGCTAGGGTATACAATTGGGATGTTACGATGAAGAGGAAAGAGAAGAATGAATCAGAGGTTGCAGAGGAAAAGGACGGGAAGGCGGGTAGTTCTAATGGTTGATAGAGTGTTTTGGGGAAAAAATAATGAAAAAATAAAGTTCTGGGACATCGATGGGAGCTTCCTTATGATATGATGATGATGATTATTGTGTGGATGATATTCAGGAGAAGTCAAACCAAACTATGTCTGGTTCAAATACGAGATCTGATGGAGAGAAGTGAAACTCTTGATATCTTATTCGTGTGCTGATATTTGATCAATATCGATCATACCCAAGTTTTCTAGATTTGGTACAATAGAGATAAGTATAAGTCCCTACGTAACTTACCTACTCCCCATAGAAATGCATTGCTCGTACAATATATGTTATTCGTATGCTCTAATCTCGATCTTGTTCGATAACAACGGGGGTTTACTATCGAAAGATACTGGTTATAGATATCAATTTACGATAGAGTTGAGAATATAATATGCCCCTGATCAATCCCCTGATCAGGGGAACTTTTCCTTGCCAAACTCGCTTACAAGGATGAATGTAATCATCATTATGAACTCATATGTAATCTTACACCATATGTACGAGTGACTCTCATGACTCTGTGTATTCCAGGGTTCGTAAAGGGAAAAGAATAAGAGGCCAAAGTTGAGTAATAGTAACTAACGATCTCATTCTCGTTGATTTATTAGAATTATAAATCAAGTACATATTAAATTATAAGAAATAAAAGAATAAAGTGAAAATTCACCTTCTTCTTATCTGGTATTGTTTACTGAAAGATATTTTATGCAAGAATTAGCAAGTGATAATTGAAATATAACAACCACTTTTTGAAGGGTCGTGAGGGTCTACGCTACGGTGCATCGTATTTCCAGCCTCGTAAAGCTAGAGCCCCTCTTGGATCTAATTATTAGTTCGGCCAACTACCTGTCAAGAAGTCGAATCTCTGTGCGCACATCAACTCCTCTTCATTACATTATCTTCCCTCTCTTCCTTTTATTTCTTCTCCGCACATATTTCAAGAGATACTTTAGAGAGAGAACTATACACCGTGAGAAATCAAACAAGATGGCCGCCAATCCCCAAATGAAACTCGATCCCAAGTATGATCACTATGATTTCCCAACCACGTCGCCCACGGCTCAGAGTGGACACCCAGGACACACGACGCCAGAACAGGATGCGCAGGTGCAGCAGTTGAGGACGAAGTTGGAGGCGGCGGGGTTCACGGAGAGATTGGATACGCTTACTTTGGTATGTTTGTTTTTGCTGTGTTGGTGCTGGTGTTTGGGGGGTTGAGAATCTATGGTGTTTTGATGATCGAGGTTGATTCCTGCCTGGACTTGTTCTCTGTTTGATACTCGATATTGGATGTTTGATAATATGCGAAGGACTTGTGGGAAATGGCAATGGATAATCAAACGTAGCTAATCATTTTATCTTCAACAGCTTCGATTCCTACGAGCACGTAAATTCGACGTCACACTTGCTGAGAAGATGTAAGGCCCCTCAATATACAAACCTTGATTTGGGGTTGATATATATTGAAAGGATAAATGGATACTGATACTGAAGAATAGGTTCGTGGATGCAGAGCAGTGGAGAAAGGATTTCGGTCTTGATGAACTTGTTCGTACCTTTGATTATAAGGAGAAGGAGGAGGTTTTTAAGTATTATCCTCAATATTATCACAAGACTGATAAGGTACGTTTTTGGGCTTTTGTTTGTTTCTTTCGCCGTGATTTGCTTAGCCTTCCCCTCCCTTGTATTTACCTGTTTACTATCTAACATCTCTCACCCGTAGGATGGCCGCCCAGTCTACATTGAACAGATGGGCAACATCGACCTTAACGCCATGTACAAAATCACCACTTCCGAGCGTATGCTTCAGAACCTCGCTGTCGAGTATGAAAAGATGGCCGATCCCCGTCTCCCAGCCTGTTCCCGCAAAGCTGGTTCGCTCCTCGAAACCTGCTGCACAATTATGGATCTCAAGGGCGTTGGAATCTCCAAAGTCCCTTCCGTTTACACATATGTTAAACAAGCCTCTGGCATGTCCCAGAACTATTACCCAGAGCGTCTCGGAAAATTGTATCTGATCAATGCACCATGGGGTTTCTCAACCGTTTTTGGTGTTGTTAAGGGTTGGTTGGATCCTATTACAGTTGAGAAGATTTACGTTTTGGGATCAGGGTATCAAAAGGAATTATTGGCGCAAGTCCCCAAGGAGAATTTGCCAAAGATTTTTGGGGGTACTTGCGATTGTAAGGGTGGTTGTGCATTGAGTGATGAGGGTCCTTGGACAGACCCTGCTTGGGCTAAACCTCCTAAGTGGGCATCTGCTGGAAAGACAAATGGTGATCAACATGTTATCAACACGGAGAATGTTAACCCGGGTACAGTTCCTACTGGTACCACCGCTCCAGCTCCGCTTCCTAGTGAGGGGGGTGTTACGGTACCTGCCCCAGTTGTTCAGTAGATGTATATATGGGAAGGGAGTTGTTGATTGTGATGGGTGGCGTGTGAATGGGTGTTGAGGTGTCATCTGAGATGTCAGTTGAGTTGTGAATTGAAATGGAAATGAAATTGGGATGCAATGCATGTTACATGTGGAAAAATAAAGACACTGTCATGAAGCATGGAGAGAAATGAATGCATACAAGAATCAGGGAATGGAGAAGAAAGACTCTATCAATGTGATTTTTATTTGTTTTCCTTTTGATAGTTCGGTACAGACAGAAACAGAACTTTAGATAAGGGATTGGTATTGATACAATATTTTTGATCGATTTTTTTTCCTTTGAAAGAATCGTGTGTGAGAAGTTTGTATGAAGGGCTTGAGTTCTTGGGTTTTGAGTCTTGAGGTTTATATCTTGTGTCCTGAGTCTTGAGTCTGGGTTTTGTGTGAAATGAATGTGCCTTTTTTTGGTGATACTTGCTTGTATGGAGATTTGATGGTGTGGGTGTGGGTGTGAGTGTGAGAGAGTGTGTGAGTGTGAGAGACAGAGGACAGGATTCCATTGAAACAGTAAGTCCCTCTTATATATAATTGGAGTATTAGATAGTAAATAAAGATTATACACCAGAAACAAGGGGTATTGCTGCAGCTTGATTTATATTATTAACCAGTATTATAACCCATTACTCTACTTCTTGAAGAGAGATGAGAAATAAGTAAAATATATGTTCTGTTTGATATATGCTAATTGTATATATAATTCTATTATGTCTTCTATATATGTATGTACTTTCCATATATATGGTATCGAATGTGCAGGATGTAAATAATCAGTATCTATGCATCGTATATCTATCTATCTATCTATCTTCTTCTCATCTCATCATAAGCGTTCCTCGCCATGCTAAAATTCAAAATGCTATATGATACCCGAAAAAGCGCTCTCTAATATGTACCAACTTAAACCCAGTAAGACTTCAGAACACCAAAGAAAAAACCCTCAATATTACCACCCAAATTTCTCAACCGTAACTTTTGAATTCCTCCCTCTTCTCACAAGTTCCGCACATTTATTGTTCACCGTCCGGTTCAATCCATCCGGTCCACTAACCACCACACCTATCCTCTGTCTTCTCTCTATTTCTTTACTCGAGCCGCGGACAATCCCCTCCATCAAACCTGCTAAATCCGGTCTCCCAACCTCCGTCGTGGCACCTGGAATAATAATTTCCACCCCCTTCCTCGCCAATTCTTCTCTCTCCTCCTCCTTAACCCATTCAAGATGCGCACTCTTATGAACAATCCAAATCATTACAATCCTCTGTCTTTTCTTACTCACCAGCGCTCCCATTTCAGCATCTTCGCCCTCGCTTGAGATATTCAAGAGATGATGGACAATAGGCCACGTAACAGCAATACCACTCCCCCCTGCAACTAATATCGCAAGATCCGAATCTTCGACGAGAGAACGAGCATGACTGCTTCCGTATGGACCATCGAGACGACATTTTAGTGTGTTTTTGAGTTGGGCGGCTTGAAGGAGATCGGCGGAGAATCCGGAGCGGGCTCGGATTAGGAGGGTGAGAGTGGAGGTTTTTGAGGAGGGGAGAGGAGCTGGAGAGGCGATTGTAAAGGGGTGAGCTTGGAGAGCGTGAGACAGACCTAGAGAGGGGATGGTAAGGAAGATGTGATCGGTTGCGTTCCAGCCGGAGGAGATTGAGTGGCCGAGAGTTTGGGAGAAGATTGTGGTGGGGGATTTGGGGAGATCGAAGGTTAGGTAGAGGGTTTCGTTGTCAGGGTAGATGCTGACTCCGGCCTTCATAAGGGTTAGTTAGTCATATGTATGGTCAAGCAGTAGAGAATAGAAGATAGGTGAAGGAGAGAAGGCAAAAACTAACCTCAGCCATAATACTTTTCGCACAAAGACGATATACCAAACGATCAACAAGGAATATCGCAAGAGCCCATCCAACATAAGTCCTCGTTCCCCGATGATGGAAATACAAAATGACCAATGCACCCGCTTGCAACACAACATGTGATCCCAAAAACACCTCGTACCATCGCTGACGAAACGACGCCAGTGATGTTACATATAACGATTTGTATGTAAATAATGCCGATAGTCCCAAATAGATACAAGGATGAGTCAAAAAATCCCATATTGTCCAACCGCTAAATGGTGCCAAAATCGTATACCACATCAGGAACATGGCGCCCGCATGAATCAACGCAGCAACCATAATTAGTTCTCCAAGCCGTCGATGAATGATATTTAGAGATTCATAGGAAACGCCCGTTAAGACTTTAAGTGGTTGGTTCTTTGCACCGAGGAGGTATAGAAGTGGGAGATTGACGCCGAATATTAAGCCTGCTCGATCTCCTAGCACCGAGGCTTCGAAGATTGTGAATGGGATGTTGTAGAATGTGTAAAAGATATTAAGAGCGAGAAATGATAGAATGAATATTGAAGAGCCATTTGAAGGGAGAACTTTGTTGAAATAGGGGATTGGTCGAGGTTGATATATAAGGAAGGCTTTGACACGGGAGATGATAGTGATTCCATTCGGCGGGGCATTATTGGGAAACTGGCGTCCAGATAATAGAGGCATATGTTCATCTCCATCATCAAGTGTGATAGAAGGAGTATTTGATCCAAGTGTACTGCTCCCGGACGAGCTGGCACTGCCATAGTCTATCACCTCCTCTCGAACTGTGTTTGATGCTTCATCGTCCAGTAAATCGTGTGAATGTCTCTCTGCTCTCTTCCGTAAAGTCCTTCTTCTCCATCGTATGATCTTCTCAACCCAGTGTATCCCCGAAATAGCCAATACAAATCCTAAAATCGCCCAAGGATAAGTATTGATGATTTTCTCATTATACAGCGCTCCATCGATCAATTTCTGGAATTTATTCTTATCCGGCTTCTGCTCAGTATCGGCCGTCGCTGATGGTTGTGAAGCTGTATGAATAAGAACATCTTGAACAGTGCTGTGTATCCATTCCGTGAGAATATGATGCGATAGAGTGGTATTCATGTGGAAGTTTAGCAAGATGCAGATACTGGTGTAACGACGGAATTCCGGCGATCAGATTAGATCTGAGTTACAATCTGATAAGATTTTAAAAGTTGACCAATTTATGTGGAGAGAGCTAGGCTAGCGAACTATGACGGATCGAATTTAACATCAAGAGTGGAGTGCGATGCGAAACAAACTCTTATTCACTCAATAGCTTAATTGGTAGATCCGGAAAAGATCACTGGAGGGCTTCTATAACATCACAGGGCAAAACTGTCCAAAAAGCTCCCCAGGGAATGTATGATCATGGATCATGGCAGGTACACGAAGGAGTGGGAGTATAAACTCCTTCAGAACAAGTGAACCCTCCTATTCAACCTCAACCGGATAGTAGAGTGGGCAAAACAGGAAGCGTATGGTGGAAGCGTATCTTTATCTGCTAAGAATGAGTTTTGATCATTTGTATGCCGCAGTGTATGTTCCGATACACCAAGAGTTTTGGCAACTTGTTACATGAAGATACCTGACCCCTTTTTGGCAGATTATTATGCAGGTATATTGTCGAACAATCTTGTCTATTACTCGTACTATACCTTGAATGAAATCTATGCTCTATTTAGTATATCCAATAGAGGACATGAGTATTCCTGTAAGTTTCAGATACGAGAGCTCATTTGCTAATCGTATTTGAAAGACTTCCGTGAAAAAGTTGACAAATAGCAAACTATGCTATGTCTTACTCTTGATTTCATAGAGCAACCACACATAGCTATACAAAACCTATCAAAATCTAGGCTAAGTTGCTTGAATATCATCAGCGATAAGACCATTATATTTCCATTGCCATCTTTGTTCATATCTTTCACCGGCCAAAGTAAAGCAGAAGAACCGCAGGCGAATTGTTTGGCATTGGTACAAGATAAGTGCTGAGTGAGAGAAGCCTTCGCTGGTACATATTCTACACTTGCGCTTAGAGGGAGGTCAAGGGAGATTTGGATGTTGCATATGGAAAGGAACTACACGCGCGATTCTGAGAACTTGAAGTTACCCCCAAAATACGTAATAAGTGGAACTCCAGCATTTTATAGACAGACTCATCGTCGCTCGTATTCAGAGCAACATAAAGAGTCAAGAGTAGGAAGTCAACACCTCAAAAATATATCCACATATACATATTTACTCACAGCCCCAAGATACGAATATTCAAGACCTAAAAAGTATTACATTGTGTAACGACAGCTCCTGGCCTTGGCCACCAGTGACGAGTTGTAGATTCCATATTTCAAGGCACATCAAGCAACTTGATAACTTATACAGAATAACTATTCTATAATCTTGCTTCTTATCCTACACGATACGCTGACCAAGATAAACCGACAGGCGACAGTGAACTCATAGCGCATATTCCGCGTTAAATACACTCCTGCCCTCCTTAACAAGCACCGAAACAGACCTTCAAGCGAACAAAATTACAAAAACCAAACACTACTCTGCTGAATAGAGTCTGGAAAATCCCGAGATGTGTCAGGGTTTTTTTAATTTGGTTTTCACAGAATACGGTTGCAGTTCTAGAGATGGAACATGAACATGGAATTTGAGGAAGTAAACGGTGGCTTGAGGTGGGGCTACAATAGTTGCAGGAAATTCGGGAGTGTGCATTAGATATCTCGTCTTGCTCAAGCATTATCTCCAGTATGTAAGAACCATGATTCTAGGGAGTGGTTCAACCTTTTACAAACTGACAACGCCTAGACATTCCTCTTCATCCAACCAACTTCCAACTTTCACTATTCAAGCCCTAACCATGAACCGCATTTTCCTCCATTCCTCTTCAAATTCATCACCCATCAGTTCTTTCATATTCCAAAATGTGCAAGACCCACGAAGCCTATCATTCTACCCTGCCCCCTCTCCAATCCGGAAAAAGCAGGCGTAACTTCTCAAGAGACGAGAAATCGAGTTCTCCGCAGGCATTATGGAAAATCTGTATCGTTTCCTCGTCGGCAAACAATCCGCTATATCTCTCGTTCAATTGTCTGGCAGTCTGTACCAGACGATCCAATTCCAATATCAAGTCCTCCAGCCCATGGACAACCCGAGCGATGTGGGAAACTGACCCTGGAGTTTCATTGAGTGCCCAGGTAATGTCCAAAACCTCCCCGATCCACAGCATTTCCCTCTCGAAATCCTCGTCATTGAGGTGAGAGAGTGAGTTCTGGGTTGTTATCTCAGAGGACATTGCAAGCGTGATCTATCTGAAGATGTCGACTCTTTGCGATTTTGTCTTTGATGTGGATACGGTGAGAATATATCAAGCATCTGAAAGGTACGCCATTCATCTTAACTTATAGCCCAAGATGCGAAATGCTGCAACCGGAAACTTCTAGCCACTATTAGAAGTATTATGGTAGGCGTGTATAGATTCCGGGATCTTGCATTAGTTTTGACTTGTGGCTTTGTGCTACCAATTTGTTCGCGACATTTTATCTGCATGGAGCCGTTGCTCCTTCATATAGAATACATGGAATTAAGCAGCCTGTCAACATTCTTTCATGATGGGGAAGTTATTTCTTTCATGACATTTAGTTGCACTGAGACTTATGGGTATCTCCAGAAGATGAGGCGTTTGTTCCGGAGATATTCGCGGAGGGGAGAGTCTGTCAGGATTAGATATTGTTGCCATAGGTAGAACAGGGTCTATCCTTTGGCCCAGTCTGTCTTTGTATGCTGATCAGTGCCTTTGTTAGAGGAAGCATCAGACGCAATTTCAAAACACCATATTATCAATGCATGTATGGCCATTCATCCATGTAGATCATCTAATTCCTCACTCGGGGTAGACGTATGACTTTCAAAATGTGGTACTATCTACGGTAATTTCACTTGCTTGTGACACTCATTCTTTCGCATCAATCCAAGTATCCGATGGTCCTCAATGTAATGGAGCGACCCTACCTAAATTATGATAAGATTGCTTTCACAACTTGCATAGTCAGAATTCCGGTTCTGGGGACTATTCATCACCAACATAATGATTATCAAAATCATCAAAAGATCGTCTTGATTGGAAATATACTTGTATTCCTTCCTATCTTGACATAATTTGAGAATGCATCATCATCGATTGGTAATCTCCGGTTCCCGGATCTCGAGCTCACTACTTTCTGCCCTTGGAGCATTCTTATAGTTAAATTCGTAGGCTACCTATCGTACATTATTCAATTATCACCTCGTCATTACTATTCTACAATGCCCTCATACCCACCACCTCCACAGTTGGCGGTACCCATTCCGGGTCGTTTTTTTGCATATGTGCAAAAATCTGTCTCAATGTAGGAACTATCTGGCTTTCTTCCAAGGAAATGGTTCTAGACTCCGAAACATCTTTGTACATGCACAAGCATCTTCCCTTAGGAATATGACCCGTGTTGTAACGATGCGGTTCAGTACTGTCCGCATCTTCTACCACAATATACAGGCTGTTGAGATTCCTGAAGATGCCAAATTCTCGGAGCAAAGCCTGGCAGGACCAATAACATAAATTGACTGCAAGCTTTGTGATGCCTTGGTTAACGGCATTGAGGACAGTGTATGGTGCATCAATAGCGTTTTGCGTAAAGTCGCGGGAGCGATTGGTCACAGACTTGTATTGAAGATAGATGACATCGGAGGACCGAGAGTAGACGGGTGCAGATGGGGCTCGGAGCTCTTTGTCTTCGTATTTCAGAACAAGAGTGTAAACTTCGAGGGCCATTTCACGTGAGACTCGACAGGTGAACAAGAGGGGAGAAGGTTGCCTGTTTGGAATGAACCGAGGATTTGGTTGTGCCGTCTTTGAATCGGAAACATAGAACACTTCGGTGACATGGTCAAGATTATCTTGGAGGATGGCTTCTTTCCAGATCTGGAGTTGTAGTTCCTTAGGGAGGGATGAGAAAACAGTGAAAACAGGCCCCCTCTCTGTCCTGTATTCAAGTGTGACCGGCGAAGGCTTTATTTCCATGTTCATGTTAGCTGATATAAGCTTCATATGTTGCAGAGACTCTTGGATGGCGTCTGGGCTGTCAACAAGGCTTGGCTGAATATCCTGAGTGGTATTTGTAGAGGGAGTGGTGTTGACAACCTCGACAGAACCATGGCAGAGGTCGGGAGTGAGATGCTGGCTAGGTTTGGTGCATTGAGACATAGCTTGATTGCTCGACATCTTATCACGAACAACCATTCGAGAATCTACCAAAGTTGTGTTAGTACAGAACTCGAGAAATGGACGTGGCATAATGAACAGGGGATGCGACTGGAGTACAATTCACTCAACAAGTGACATCAACTAGGTTGAAACACAATTATCAAATGATGCTTGCCTTCATTGGTTGGATGGATAGCATTGCTGCCACCTCGCTTGTACTGTTCACCATCTTGGGTTATCGAATATGTTGACATTGTATGGGCATGAGAATGCTTTGAGAGGGAAAGTAATCAATTTCGAAGATGAAGGAATGAACAGCAATGACAAATTCCACGCGAGAATGAACTACTGGATCAATAATACAGCTCTGGCAAAAGGTGAAACAAGCTTCAACGAAATCGATTTCAAATTGATGCCTTTTTGGAAGGGTGTTTACTAGAAAGCTAGCATCTTGAAAGGAAGAAATTGGCACATAAACAGAGCGAATCGCATTGAGTAACAAAAAGGTTCCAAAGCTGTATAGTTAACGGATCATAAAACCACCTTGGATTTGTGCGTTACTGCGGTACATTAAACTACGCTTGTAACACAAAATTCAACCAAAGAGTCCCTATTAAAGTGTTCAAAACGAAACGGTTGAACCATTCCGAAGATTCCGAGGGAGGTCAAACGCATCTCCACTAGATATTGCGCGATTTTGAGTTAGCCTTACCTTGATAGAAGTTGCTGTAATCTCTTAAAGAGGTGGTTGTGAATGAGACGTCGAGTGCAAGATGTTGATAGTTACTGAAGCTTGAACTGTTGCGATTCCGTCTGCGGCGGCGGTGGACGATCAAGAAACCCCAGGTTCAGCACGACGAGAAGACCATGTACAGATATAGCTTGATTGTTGTCGTATGTGGTGACGGAAGACTGGTAGCTGCCGTCGAAGTATTTGAGCTCTGTGTGTGTATAGTTATTAGAGTAAGAGAATATGAAACATGATTCCTGTTCTTGGTTCGACTACAAGTAATAAGAAGTGTAAAGATCACACGAAGAGTAACACGTGATAAATCGGCAAAAACTACTGGGAATATTTTGAGCCTAGCGCAATTTCACGGGCATCCCACGACGAAAAAATAATCCTAGGAGCTTCTGAAAATTTATGGAAGCTTAACTTTCAATTCAACAAGTCAACCACCAACAACGACAACATTATTTCGACAAAATGTCTGCCGTTGATTATCTTCTCCATGAGTCGGCCACTGGTTTCGCAATCTTCCAGGTTGTGCACCAGGCTGATACAATTGGCAATCGATTAAAGGAAGTTCAAGATGCAGGTCAAGATCTTGCGAAATTTGGCAAAATGGTCAAGCTTGTCAACTTTGCGCCATACAGGTTAGCTATTCAATGCTTTGCAGAGCGGAGAGTCTGAATTGACAATTACTCTAGAAATGCTGCTGAGGCGCTCGAAAATATTAACATGATTTCCGAGGGTGTACTTTCCGATTACTTGAAGTCGAACTTGGAATTGAACATGCCAAAGCCATCGAAGAAGAAGAAGACCATTCTCGGTGTTTCCGACAAGACTTTGGCTGGTAGCATCAAGGAGGAATTCCCAGGTGTTTCTTGTGAGACTGGTGAAACTTCCGAGGTTGTCGCAGACTTACTCAGAGGATTGCGATTACACGCTCCAAAGTTGTTGAAGGGTTTACAAGAGGGCGATGTCGAGAGAGCTCAATTGGGTCTTGGACACGCTTATTCGCGCGCTAAGGTTAAGTTCTCGGTCCAGAAGAACGACAACCACATTATTCAAGCTATCGCTACTTTGGATCACCTCGACAAAGCCGTCAACACTTTCTCCATGCGTGTCCGTGAATGGTACGGATGGCACTTCCCAGAACTTGTTCGACTCGTCTCAGATAACCACACATATGCCAAGCTTGCTTTGGCAATTGGTAACAAGAAGAACTTGACCGACGAAAACTTACACGATATTGCCGCCCTTGTTGACGATGATGGAGATAAGGCGCAGTCAATCATTGATGCTGCAAAGGTTTCTATGGGTCAAGATATCTCAGCTAACGATATGGAGAATGTTTCCGCATTCGCAAACCGTGTTGTCAAGCTCGCCGAATACAGAAGGTCCCTTTTCCAATACTTGACCGACAAAATGGCCATTGTTGCACCTAACTTGGCCGCTTTGATCGGTGAAGTTGTTGCTGCCAGACTTATCTCTCACGCCGGTTCCCTTACCAACCTTTCAAAATACCCAGCCTCTACTGTCCAAATTCTCGGTGCTGAGAAGGCATTGTTCAGAGCACTCAAGACCAAGGGTAACACACCTAAATATGGATTGATTTACCACTCCAGCTTCATTGGTCGTGCAGGCGCAAAGAACAAGGGACGTATCTCTAGATTTTTGGCCAACAAGTGCAGTATTGCAAGCAGAATCGATAACTTCTCTGAGGCACCAACCAACAAATTCGGTGAGGCTTTGAGAGCCCAAGTCGAAGAAAGATTAGATTTCTATGCCACTGGTACCGCACCAACCAAGAACCAAGATGCTATGGTAAGCACTTTGAGAAATCTCCGTTCGTGATCTTTTGACTAATATATTTTGACAGAAAAAAGCAATGGATGCCGTTCTCGGTGACATCAACGTTGAAGACCCGACCGCCGAAGATACTGAAATGGCTGATATTGCCCCAACCTCCGTCCCCAAGCAAGAGAAGAAATCTAAAGATAAGAAAGAGAAGAAGGAAAAGAAAGACAAGAGTGAGAAGAAGGACAAAAAGCGTAGACACAGCGAAGCCAACGGAGAAGAGGAGGGCGAGAAGAAGAAGAAGAAGAAGAGCAAGGCGGAATAAATGTCTTCTTCATCATTTTAAACATGGTTTAGACGTCCTTCTCCTTTTCTTTCTTTCTCCTATCATCTCATCTTGTAAATTTCGGGCAGCTGGGTCATCAATGGCGGAGTATAGCTGTGTTATTATGGGCGTTGAGGACTACTTTTTTTTGTTAACAATCTTACCGTAAAAGCTCTGGCTTGTGATGGTAATTTATATGGCTTGGCTAGACACTATGAGGTGCATAAAATTGGGAAAAAAGCATATAACTCATTACTTCTACGGTCGATCTCTCTTTTTCAATGATCTGAACTGAATTTAGGATTATCACATTGTGAAACTTGCTTTACATTATTGACATATATGTAATTGTATTCTTATAGCTCTTCGTCATTCTCAACTCGTAGCATTCATTTAAATCGACTCATGCCGGACGCTCATTTAAGGTTAGAACGCTATCCATTTATAAACGCCTTCTTCGCCACCATGCCGTGTCCTATACTCCTCTCCCCCAATCACTTCTTGCAGTTATGCTTTCTTTGCTTGCTACTACTAAGTATCAAGGCAAAACATAATCAAGCACCTTCACTACCAAACTCATTGGTCCAATCCGTGCTCCTTTGGATATCTTCTTGAGAAACGGTAGGTCTAGCCCCCTTGATAGCCTTGATGAAATCTTTTACTTGGAGGGGTGGCTCGAGAAGCTTATCCGAATCGACTTCTGTCCAGGACATTTCCATAGCGCCTGCGTCGCCGGGAGAGCAGGGAGTTAATTTTTCTACGCCATCAGACATGACCTTTTGTGGAGTTAGTTACGTCTTCTTTTATTGAGAGCAAAAATTGTGAAGCGAGATTAGAGACTTTACCTTTTTGTAATGCGTAGCAGTTTGAATCTTCCGTACAGGTTGCATCAAGGCATCTTGAACCGCAATACTAATATCACTTCCCGAGTATCCCTCACTCAATTCTCCCAATTTTCTATAATCGGAAGCCACCAGTTCACAAGGAGTAGATCCGACACTGATCTCAAACATCTTAGTTCGTGCGGGTAAGTCTGGAAGCGAAATATGAACACGACGTTGAAAACGGCGTCGAATGGCGGCATCTAGTTGCCAGGGAATATTGGTAGCACCTAGAACTAATACGCCTCGGCTGTCTCTTCCTACACCATCCATTTGTACGAGCATTTCGGTTTTGATACGTCTTGAGGCTTCTGATTCTCCTTCTCCTCTGGGTCCACAAAGAGCGTCTACTTCGTCGATGAAGATGATGGAGGGTTTGTTTTCGCGGGCCATGGTAAATAGTTGCTTGACTAATCTGTTGAATTGTCAGACATGTATATAGCTTCATGATGGAAATGCAGGAAACATACCTTTCACTCTCTCCCATCCATTTGCTGACCAAGTCTGAACTGCTCACACTGAAGAACGTACTGTTTGCCTCCGTAGCCACTGCCTTTGCCAAATAACTCTTTCCTGTTCCCGGTGGTCCATAAAGTAGAATACCCTTCCAAGGTTGTCTTTTCCCGGTGAACAAATGCGGAAACTTAATTGGCAAAATGACAGCCTCCTTGAGCGCCTCCTTCGCGGCCTCTAAACCCGCTACATCCTCCCATTTGATATTCGGCTTATCCTGTAAAATAGCTCCTTGCAATGCACTTCTCAATTTTTTACTTTCTGGGTCCCCTTCCTCTTCATTCGCTTTCCCTCCCGTCGAACTGCCATTCGCTCCCATCATACTGGGTTTCTTCCGTTTCCCTTCCGCGTCTGCAAGATGTGTTTTTAATTTTTCGGCTCGCTCCATGTATTCGCCGGCTTTGGCGCGGATCATTTCCTTGGATTTGGCATTTTTCTCCCATTTGAGAGCGAGCATGAAGAGTTCGAGAGATTGGTAGTAGAGTTGGTATGCTTTATCATATTCGGCAGCCGTGTCGGCTTCGATGGCTTTCTTAACCACGTCTATGGCCCGCCCAAGGAAATCGGTGTTCGACATCTTTGAGGGTGCGGTTTGTGAGTATTGATGATGGTGATGTCTGGATAGAGAAGCTCCACCCGGTAGTAATCGACCTCCTGACGATTATTTTGCACGGCGCGTATTTGTTCTTGTCAAAGGACACCAAGACTTGCGTTTGGTTTGGATGTCGTTGTACAGTACTTGTACTTCGACAAGTCTCGAATTTGGTAGAATGACGACGGTAACCTTGACCAACAAAGAGATTCCAAATTAAACCTCGTAGAATCGTAAGAACGAATATTAATAGACTGAATCGGAATATTGACTCTCTATGCGCCCGGTATCATCGTCTTATGTATCTCGGGGTATGGATTTGTGGAGGGGATTGAGAAGTTGAAAGGCCTAGGTTGTCGTTTGAGCTTTGTGAGCTTGGCAGTGTTTTGGTTGCCCCGCGATTGCGCTAGACATCATCCCAATAATTTGATACTGGATAAGAGGAACTTACGAAATTTTGATATTGGGATATTATTCGAGGACAAATTATTTTAATCTTTTACGACTACATTATCAAGAAGTTCAACTTGTAGCGCTCAAAATCACAATCTGTTGGTATAATTTGCAACTTTTTCAGATAAGAAAAAGTAATCATCGCAGGACATAATCAGCCTATCCTATCTTCAAAACCGCAGACCAGAAACCAGATACCCTCACATGCTCACCATGGCGGAACAGCAACAGCGTCTACAGGTTCTCACAGAGGAATATCAAAAACTCCAAACAGGTCATTCTCACCTCACCTCTCCTTTACTCCCTCCCGCCATATACTAACCTCCCCCAGATCTCCAAACCTCCATTGCTTCCTGCCAAAAGCTCGAATCCCAACAACAAGAGAACAAGAGCGTTCAAAAAGTAAATTTCTCGTTCCTCTTCTTCCTATGCATTTCCCATACCTTTCCATACCCCCGACAATCTCTCAGTTCCACTCCCAAAATCGCACTAACCCCGCTACCCTTTCAGGAATTCTCCGCCCTTTCCTCCGACTCCAACATCTACAAGCTCGTCGGTCCAGTTCTCCTAAAGCAAGATAAAACCGAAGCTGTCATGGCCGTTGACGGAAGGTTAGAATTCATCGAGAAGGAAATGTGCGTAATTCATCTCCTCTTTCTGAATCTTACTTTCCTCTGCAACACCATAGAATGTTCTACCTATGGGACTTGCTAAATGAAATTTTGGGGATAATTTTTTGAGAGGAGGTTAAGAATGATTAAGTTTCTAATGTTTTTTTGCTTCTCCCCCATTTAGAAAACGAGTCGAACAAGCTATTAAAGATGTTCAAGATAAAAGTGATGGCTTGAAGATGGAGGTATGTTTCTCCCCTTTGTTCTCTTCCTTCCCCTCCCCCTCTATATCACCCTTCAATCCCATGTTTGAACCTCCGTTCCCTTTTCCACCCCAAACCCAAACTAACCACCCCTCCAGATAATAAAACTTCAATCCGAGTCCCAAAGTGCTCAACCCCAAGTCGCTGCATAAATCCCTATTAGCAAAAAATTCAAAGTTTAAAGTTTAAAGAAATCAAGCAAAAGTGTGGCAGGCGTTAATTCATCAGGATTGTATAAAATATATACAAAAGTATGTATGTACCGGAGCATTTGCATGGCCAAGGGCGTTAGATATCCATTTACTACGTTTCCTACGTACTAGATATGATCATGAAATATTCAAGCAAAGTGAGTAAGTGGCCTTGAATATAAGACTCCACAACACCTCCCGTACAATCACGACTAAGACACATACTCTTTTACCCTGATGCAGACCTGGTTTTCTGGTCGCCTGTGAATTTATGGAATCTAGAGCTCATTGGGATCTATGCTTGAATCTCAATCTGTAAATAAGGCTCTTTTGTGGCCATGGGAGCCTCCAAAGCTACCTAGACATATGTATCACAATAATACATCATGTCACAAAATCATGAAACCATTCAACTCCCACCAATCAACTTCACTCCCAAGCTCTTACGCATCCATATATGACTCCTATGACACAAAAATGTAATACACATCGTAGCTTCTATAAGAAAATATCGAATAAATCGCAACGTGTATTATGTATATTCAAGCCCACACTTCCGAGGCCACTGCTAATATATCGATGGGAATCAACGCTCAACGGGACCTAAAACATATCCAAAGCTATCCCTAATACATACATACATACATACCTCACATCCAAGCATTTACATATCATTATTTGTCTTCTCTACATCCAAAGTCCAGACTCAAGACACACACGCACGCATAGACTCGCCACTAAAGCAGTATCAAATTCATATCCACACAACCAACAACCCATTCACATAATCACACAATGCACACAATACACACAAGCACACCCAAAGATCCCCTAAAATACCATATAATATTCATGACATGTTCCTAACCATTCCATTCCAAGCCCTCCATTCCTACCAAACCACACCCCAGACCCCATACCATCCCGCCAGACCAGCCCTCCATCCCAACTCCCCTGCGCCCCCCAATCAAATATCTATCCCTACACACACACACACACACACACACATAAACATCTTTTCTATCGATTCTCCGACCCAACTCCTCGGAGTACATCCCATCACCCCATCTAATCCCACTCACCCACCCACCTCTAGAATACAAGTTTGACCACGCAGTCCCGTCTGCCTATCCCGACTCATGAATTCGGCATCTCGCGTCGCTTATTTGGGGGGTTGAATGGTACTCGTCGATTCGTTTTCTCTTCCCTATTTCCTTTCCCCTTCCCCTTCCACTTCCCGATACCAACCAAATTTACACCCACTCATCATACAAAACCTCTAATCCACCGCTCAAACTCATACACCGCAGCTTCCCAAAGATAACATAAAGGTTCCCACATATGCACATCTCATCCCATCCTATTCACCACGCCGCACTTCCCCCCCCCAAAAAACGAACGATTTGACCAACAAGCAAGGAGTTTAAGTTAATCACCTAATCGAATCCCATTCATCGCTACCCACCCAACATCGCACAACACGCCAGCCCAAACGAAACCTTACATCTCCTTCGCTTTGCCCATCCCTTCCCGGCTGTCCTTTGAAGCCCCTGCGCCCCTACCCTACCCAACCCATCAAAACTCAAGACCCAAATGCAAGCGCAAAACATAAAGCAAAACACCACATGCAAAAAAAAATCAAAAAAAGCGAACGGTAATTCATAGTACATATAACACGAAATAATTAATCTGATTCTGCTCGATTTGCTCGGCGCGCTTTCTTTCTTTCTTTCTTTCAATTCATGGTGATATCAAAGTTCCCTCCCTGTGCTATCCAATCCTATCCTATCTTACCCTACCCAGTTGATCATCCATCTCCGATTTGGAGCCATCTGGTACCGTTGGAAAAGACCTCCCATACATTCATCCATCCATCCCTTGCCCATATGTACTAGTATACTGAGTTCTTTCTTGCTTTCTTTCTGCTATCATACTGCCCGTTCGTACCTATCTATGATGCTTAATGCTTGGCGCTCAGGCTGTTCTCTCGTGAGTGGAATCAGCCAGTGAGCACACTTCACGTTTTACTCTTGTCTTTCCCACGTTCCTTCACTTTCCCTCGTTCCAATTCGAAGGAAGATACAGCATAGTGAATGTGTACATCCCATCACGCTGTTTTCTCTCTCCCCCCCATAAATAGCCACCCATCAACACCACCAGCATGCATACACAGAGCCCAATAAAACCGCCCAGCCACCCACAAACTTTTATGTAAACCCTCCCCCCATACACCCCCATTAACGCTCTGCAATACTTTCCGGACTCATCGGGACCAGTGCTCCTTCATCTTTATCCACCGGACTATTCCCATCCATACTCTCCTCCATGCTCCCCGCATTTCCATTTGGTAATCCTGGTCTTTCCTTCTCACCCTTGCCCTTTTGCGGACTTCCACTTCCACCCGTTTTAATCGACAATTGTGAATCGACTGCTGACCCATTATCCAATTTCTTCTTCTTCTTCGCATTACCACTCTGCTCTTTAAGAGGTCTCTTCCTCGGACTTGTGATTTTACCCGTCGGGCCCAGACGTGGTCTTGTTGGTTTTTGTTTCCCAGTGAGTTCCTCGTCTTCGAGTAGCGGTTCATCATCATTCGCATGTAACTTAGCGAGGAAGAAATTCCTGACCAGGCCGATCTGACTTGCGATGCTTTCCTTTGTGATAGGTGGCAAAGGCTCGAGCTGGGCGAAGATTTCGGCTTGGGGCGCTGCAGCGGCGGGACCTTGGTAGGCGCTACGAACTCTCGTATGGAGGAGATGGAGTGGTACGCCAAGACTTGTCATTGAGAATTCACTATCCAAACCGAGAGCCTTGAAACCGAAGTAATCTTCGCCAAGTTCTGCTGCAAAATCGCCACCAACAAATTGCTCACTGCCTTCGTTGAATGCACCGGATCCATCTTGACTATTGTCAGCCAGAGCAGGTCTGAGTAAATCTGTAAGGTGAGCCTTCATGCGTTCGTGCATGACTGAAAGTTTGGTTCCGAGACGCTCAACATCATCTTTAACGTAGCTTTCCAAGGCTTCTATATCCATACCATTTTCACTCAAACTATGCAAGACGACTTCTTCGTTGCTATATCGTTCTTGCCATTTACTTCCAGAGCCAGGTGCAGCAGGGATCTTATGCGCCTCTCGGTAAACACCAAAGGTTTTAACAATTTTGCCAAAGAAATCTCCAGCAATATCAGTTATAACATCTAAAGCAGACGGTTGCAATTCTTCAAACCCAGCATGATAGCAAAGCTTGGCGACAGATCGTTGCATTGCAGCTCTACAAACCCAAGAAGACATGATAGGGCCATCGTCTGAAGTGACATGTGGTTCGATATCAGTTTCTATAAATGGTTCGGGTTCATACTTTGGAAATTGATTGTTATACATCTGAATGGAAAATTAGTCAAAGTCAATGTCCAGCCAAAATCATCAATCTTACCTGCGCCTGCAATTGCATTTGCTTTATAACACCAATTTTAGAACACAACTTTCTCGTCTCTTGCATTTGCTTCATATTGGCCTCAACCTTACCAGTCAAGAAACTTTTCGGTGCGGTAAAATGCCCAGCAGGTACCATTCGAAGAAATTCTTCCGACTGTTCAACTAGATTACCGTCCGCATCTTCCACCCATTGTAATCTCGGGTTGATATCTGGAATAGCTGATAGCGGATCATAATAATCAGGCAAGAACTGTTCCTCTTCGCCTTCCATACCTTCAGCAAGAGTCTCTGTGCCATGTTTCGCATTTTTATCTTCAATGGCACCTTCGAGTTTTGAGCCATTAGGATCGTCTTGTTTCCGCTGGCGCAGCCACCTTCTCATTCCGGCTTTGCTTCGTAGAAGGGCAGGTTCATCTGGATTCAACTTGTCACCTTGGAATAATCGGTTCCGCTCTTTAGCAACCATGGCACGATTTTTCTTGGTAACCTGTTTCCAGATTTTGTACTCTTCATCTTCATGAATGTTTTCTGCCTCAAATCCTTGCAGACCCAAGCCATTGATTGAAGGGGCATCAATATCCATGCCATCACCCTGACTAGCGACACCATTCATGCCACCAGGAGTTACTGAACCACCCGGGATTGGAGTAGAAAAGCCATTCTGACTACCGTCTACTTCCGAGCCATCCTGATTGAGGTTCCCAAGAACGCCATTGAGTTGAATAGCAGGTTTCTGATCGATGCTAGGAGTGCTTTCTTCACGCCCAGAAAGATTCTTCCGTGCCTTGGTATGCCCCTTTACACCTCGACCACCTTCGCCCCGACCTCTAGAAGACATGATAGGTTCGTCATCACTTTCATCAGCATCATCGCCTCCGTTTTGTTTGCGACGTTCCTCTGCTTCTACTTCTGCTCGGGGTCGAATGACAAGATCTGGAATTAGGGGTATGAGTTTTGCTGCCTCTTTCCTCATATTTTCGGCATTTCTTCGCAAAGGATGTTTATCTGCGCCATTGTAGTTTAAGCAATTTTCCCATATCAAGTCGAGATCGGCCACAAATTCTTTCTTAGATTTGTATTGCGAATGCTTCAACTTCTTAGTCATTGTGCCGAGGTCCATTGGGTGCTTGATAACTGTTTGATGTCAGCGCCAAAATTACAAACGTATGAGCCATGGAGTTTACCATTATAATAATCAGGAGCCTCGCGCTTGTTCACTCTGACAAGAAAAGGAGCCGAGTATTCTGTCATAGCCTTGAGTTCACTCAAAACCTTATCCGCAGCCTCGTATAATTCTTCCTGATTGACATTGTCCTCATTGGCCCATTTACTTCTGTTCTTACGGACTTCATTGATCAAGGCTCTCAGCTCCAAATCTGTAGCTTGGACCCTGTCACGCTTTGCGTCGATGCGAGCAAAGAGATTCTTCAACGTCAAACTCGATGCGCCCATCTCGGCATTGGCCAGAGAACTATGTTGTTCGGCTTGTCGACTATTGGCAGGTCCAGCATTTCCATTATTGTCCATTTCCGCTTCCGTTTGCCTTTCGGATTCCTCCAGCCTCTGCTGTTCCAACATAGCGATCCGATCATTCTCCAATGTGTAGAATATGGTATTGAAACTGCGCTTGGCAGCATCCTCGACGGCCTTCTTCTCCTCTTCCAATTTCTTGCGCGCATCTTCGGAGGTTATGGGTTGGTCGCTCGCTGCATCATCTTTATTTTGTTCCGCGTGCTTTGAAGGGGATAAGTCAGATTGGATGGGAGAACTTCCAGACTTCGAGGGCGACAACAGAGCATTTGCGCTTCTTACCTTTGTAGGGGAGTCTTGTTGTTCATCCTCGTCGTCCTCGTCATCATCATCATAATTGTCTTCATCGATGGGGCGCGCGGGCTTCTTTGGTGGTTGTGCTTGCTTAGCCGGTTCGATGGCGGTTGCATCCTCGACCAATTGTGTGTTTTGTGCCGAGAGATCTTGAGCTTCATCGACATCTGCAGGAGAATCTCCACCTCCAAATAATCCAGCTAATTTTGCCTCGCTGCGGCGATATAATTCTTTAAATATTGTCCTTTGACTTTCCTCCTCCTGTACGTTGGCCGAGTCAGCCATTGTGGCATCGAATATACTTGGAGTATGCGATCGCGGAGGAGTATTGTTTTTATTTTGGTACGTCTTTTGGGAATGAATTATGTTCGATGAGGAAGGTGTCCATGATGTGCCATTTGTGATGGAAGAGTTGTGTCCGGATACCCCAGAGCGAGACAAAAGTCCCCTCTCTCCGCCGCCCATAACGTCAAATCTCTAGGTCGCGACAAACCGTCTGAAAGTTGTCGCCTTTTCGTGATTTAAATTGGACTCGATATTGTGCGCATCTTTGTATTAGATTTGCGCAAAATATTGATTAATTTATGGCGTTGGTGTTGATGGTTTGATGAAGTTCTTGAGATGAGGTTAGATTTGGTGGTTGTAGGACGTTGTCTGTGATTCCCTTACCTTAGAAATCTAGCACTCGTAGTGTATTGAAAAGACAATGAATTGAGCAACATTTGAATCATCATTTCTTCATGAAAATACTTGTTATCACTGTTGAAATATCTTCAAAATTCGTATATCATCATAACACATCACAATTTACAAACATAAATATATACATTTCAATTATCTATCTATTTTTCTATGTCTGGGTCGAATTAAAGATTACCTCGTACTGAATCTCCATATTCAACATTGAAGATATTGGTCCGTGCAAGAACTTTGATAGGTGCACGAAGCAGACTGACTAAACCATTGGAAATAATTAAACCTCAGGTGATATCTCGAGCTGCAGCCAACCCACATGGAGATGGAGAAGGAATCTGCAAGTTGCCAGGTTTAACTAGAAGCTCTGAACCCTTTTTGAACACGAGAAGAGAGAGTTTGTCTCAACGTAATACATAAGGGAATCAACTATCTCAAGACTTCAAATACCTATACAACTTACGATGCTTTTTTAACACAAGGAAATTGAAATTCAATATACTACAAAAAAAGAAGAAGAGGGCTCTAGGAGTTTCAAGAAAATGCGCATAAGGCTACCCTTTGCAGGTAAATCATACTCTAGCTCCCCCTCCTAGTCCCTTGTCCTCCCCTCCTTCTCCACACCATTTCATCCCATCCATAATTCCTTCCCCATATCTCCAGAGATCTCCAAAAAACTAACCCATCCTTTTCATAATAGGAGCATTCCTGTTCCTTGTCCTACTCGCTGGTTATGCGGGTTTAACATCCATCCAAGTCGACGCAGTTATCAACGACAAAGTCCTGCACACCATCACCTTCTTCATTCTTACCATCGTCTTCTATTGGATCCTCGATACTAATCGTCGAAGAAATCTCAACTTTACCTTGATATTCTGCACCGGTATTCTTGGAGTCGGTTCCGAATTTCTCCAAAGTTTCTTACCCAATGGGAGAATCTTTGATTTCTACGATATTGTCGCCAATATCGTAGGTTCGCTAGCTGCTGTCTCATTGTGTAGTTGGTATCATTTACGGATGTTGGAACGCAAGCGATTGGCGAAGACGTATCATGTTATACCAGGGGATGAAGAGCAAGATTTGGAATTGGGGGAGGGAGTGGGAGTACAGGAGAGTGGTGTGACCACGCAATCGAGGACACTGAATGAAGAAGTTGATGATTGGGCTGAGAATATGGAAGATGCGTGGGATGAGGATGGACAAGCAGGTGGTGTGAACAGTGTCGAGGGCGAAGGGTTGAAGACGCCGAGTGCCAGCAGCACTGGTGAAGTCGATGGGGACCCGAAGAAAAGGGCAGATTAAGTGACAATGTAATTCTCTATGATTTTACAGATATAATTGGCTACGACGTGGTTTTATGAGGGGGCGACATTTGAAACTCCTTAGCGACGGAATATGTTAGGTAATCGGATGTAGATTAGTTATATTTCACGCAAAAAAGGAAGACACAATCAAAGAAATCTTAAGCAACTGGCACAAGTACTCAGGCCAAGCTTTTTGATTCGACTGCTATAATATATTATCCACAAATGAATGAGTGTGGAGAACTCAATCGACCCAAATTCCCCCCAGTACAGGCGCATAATATCGAATACACGCAGCACTTCATACATTTCTCCCAGCACCAATTCTAACGACCTCATGATACTTTTTAAGACCCATTAGAATATGTCACCCATGAATAAACATGCCACTCCCACATCATGGACATGAAAAATGCACTTTGAGGGTACCAAAGGTGTAGGAAACGAGGTGGGAACGAATTGAGTCACCAGACTCCCTACTTGAATTGTATCCATCCAATTTGATACATCCTTCCACAATTCGGGATGGCCAGACTCCATCATCCAGGCTTTTTTATTCGAAAAATCGTCAATAGCTAAAAAGCTAACTGCCAATGAGTGAGATATGAACGAACGAAGTTTTGAACCGTCATCAGTATCCATATATACCAAATTTGCGTATTCTTCGTCAAAGGTCAACTCATCATGCATTGTATAGTTTGTGATAAGAACGGTCATGGTGTAATCCATCAGCTTTGGCAGTTCGTATTCGTCCCCCAGACCATACAGGATGATACGACTCCTAAAGGGGATAGGTCCATCTTCGATATTTAGAGGTGGGTATCTCTCGTGGTGAATCCAGTCGAGAAATAATGCAAAGGAAGTTGGCTCTTTTTCGGGAAGTCTCATACTCCTGAGCATGGGCTTCTGCATTAAAAGGTCATTAAAGTGTTTGACTTTGGCACGAAGAAGGGATTTGCGCATGTGAAATGTGTAGCGATTGTGCGGGACACTGCCAACACATAGTTTAATGTAATCATTGTAATGAATGAACCCCCCACATTCTTCTCCCTGTTGAAAGTCGCCCAAGTACTGCCACCCCTTCTCATGTATGTTCTTTGAAGACTCCACAGTGGCATACATTTCATCTGCAGCATGTCTTTCCTCCGGCGGTGTCATGAGGTGAGTCTCATTAAAGGGTGCCCCTCCCCCCAAGAGGGCCATGCCATTATCTGCATCAATCACCAAGTCTGCTCTCATCTTATTTTTCCACCTCTTAGCCGACTTCTTCTTTTTCCGCTCCACGTACTCTATTTCGTCACCCTCTTGTTCGACCGTCAAGGGTTGGGGGTGCGGATGTGGTAATTTCATAATATCCAACATCAAAACTGTCGCCATGGATATGGAGTGCTAATCCTGAGTAACTGAACCAGACAGGGTTCTACAAAGATAACTGCTATATCCGAGTTCAAGACTATCCCAGAACGGCCTACTGACTTTCAGTCGGAGCGAAATTACATTCAGTGGCAAACAATGAGCCCGATATTTATGAATATAATGTCGTTTTCCAAAACCAGATAAACTAATATCTTATGAAGAGAAAATGTCAAAAACCAAAAGCAAAACTTAGAATGGTAATGATGGATTGATGGATATACTTACAACTGAAATATATTGATAAGGAAAGGAAAGAAAGCAAGAAAATAGGATAGACGCCTTCAGGGGTTGAAGAGATATATAACAATAAATGGGAAAGTGTGAGATTCTCCTACTATCGAAATTGGCAAGCGCGACTGCTCGATTTGGTGGTTTATGGTGTGTAAATCTTACTGGCGAAACTCTTCCTGAAAACAAACCCTCTCACAATATTTTGAGGTTGATGGTATAGAATCAAGTGAGGCCAGAGAACTTTTCAATACAGAAGCTAGGATAGAAACTGGTTCCAATTCGCTTTAGGCTGCTTGTGGCTATTTAAAACCATGGTATGTAGTCTTTCCATTTCTTAACTTTTCCATTCTCCCAGAATCTGATCATGCAAAGAATGTTTTATTCAGACTTAAAAGATCGTGCCATAAGGTTTTTCTCTGGTTTGATAGAGCGGATATGCATATTTGTGGGCATATGAACATCGAAAGTATGCATCTACAATAATAGACAGATAGATATAACACAATCATCTTGATTGCGAATCGTCATTACATCATGATATGAAAACTCATGGTGGTTTTCAAAGAATTCGTTGGGAAATATCATAAATATTAAGTTGAAGTTCATTTCTCATAACTCATCAATCGGCTTTCCAAATATGCCCACCACCTTTCTGCCAAAGCCATAAAGCTTCTATCGCATAGGCCTTGCTACCTTGGTGTCCCCCCTCGGTATTAGCAGCCTCCTCAAGAGTCTGGATAACTTTACCCTCTTCCACGATTCTCCATAGACCCTTTGGCATCTCAGTGCCTGGATCTCCCCACTCACCTCGGCCCAGCCTGTAAAGGAACCTTCCCAGAGTTTGAAATGCAATACACCTTTGAGCCGGGAATGCAGAGCGAGCTAATCTTGCCAATTCCGGAATCGTATACCCCGCAGCTTCAGGAGCCTCACCATGATGATGTAGACCTTTTGTAATTGGCATAGCCCTTGCAATTCTGGGTGGCAACAAACCACCTCTAAAATCAAATCGGAGAGCTGAAGCGGCCAAAGCTTCCGCTGCTGGATAGTAAGGAGATTCTTGGTCTGCTACTGAACCATGTGTGGGTATTGGTGCCATCCAAGCAAGTTTTGATGGATCCGCGGGAAGTGATGGATAATATTTTTGGTGTAGGTTTTCGAGGAACGAAGGATCGTTTGGGTCTAAGTCTGGAACAGCAGAGGCAGTTGGGAAATGTATGGATGGTTGAGGAATTTCAGGGACACTGGACGCAGGCTCTGATGCTGGTTTTAAGTCTATGGGTTTTGCCGGCTCTTCATCTTCTTCAAATCTCACGGATTTTTGAGGCGCGACTGGCTTTCCTTCTGGTTTTGGTGCAGGGGTTGCTTGATCTTTGCTTTCCGGAGGTACACTTTTGTTGTCGTCGTTATTTGAAGATTGAGTCAAAGATGGGGGATCGATTCCAGTATCTCCACGTCCGTCATCAAAATTGGCTCTCTTCAAAAGTCGTTGGATCAAAGAAGGATCTAAGGTAGCGAGTAAGTCTTCTTGTTCTTGCTCGATTTCTTCCTTTGACATAGAAGCTATTCTCATTCTATTTTCTTCATCTATTCTTTTCCTTTCCTTTTCGAAATCGTCCTCCTGCGTAGTTGCCTCTGCGCCTGTTGGACGTCCCTGAGAGGTAGGCACTCCGAAGGCATTGTCTGCCACTGCTGCATTTGCATTGCCTGCTACTGACTCGCTTGTATTGCCCGCCCTTTGTTTTTTGAATGCTGACACTCGTATTCGTTTTTTATGTTCGGGAAAACCTGTTGTTGAAGTTTTTAACTGAGGAGCTGTTGGTGGTTTTGTAGAACGTTCTTTAATATCTGCGACGAAAGGAGAAGTAAATGAAGGGGCATTATTCGATGGCAGGTTTGAGCTTGATTCAATATCGTCCTCATCATCGGAAAGATTCACAGTAAATCTCTCACCACGAAATTCCATGTTTAGTATATTTCTGTAGTCTTTTTGTTTAGGTTGTGGGGAAATTAAGATCCGTATGCAAGGCTGCCAGGATATCGAAACGTGAGCCTCTAAGAAAGATATAAGGTTATACGCTAACCTATAGTCGACTAGCTGCATTTCACACACATTTATTTCGGGAAGCCATCAGACGTCGAGCAACGATTGACAACATCTCGATGGAGACAAATATCAATTCTATGGTTACAATTTGGCTCGAGAATATGCATGTTAAGAGTATACGTACATAAGTGTCAATATTAGGAATCAAATACATGTGTGTGTATATATATATATATCCTCAAATCAAGACGAAATGTTTATCAACAATGATTCGAATATTAAAGGGGAAGATTTAACTACACTGATTACATGTATTTCCCGATGAATGGAGATATTTCTTTTAGTAGCGGAACTGCACATACGGCAGCACACACGGAGATGTTTATCTGATGTTTCCGTTGGATATAACTGGGTATAAATATGAAATCACATGCACTATTTTTCCAACCTCTTCGCCCCCTTGTCAGTTCTAGAGAAAGAGAGACTGGGGTTGAGAGTCAGTCAGTCTTATTATTGTTGGAAGAAACCGAATTATTATCTACCTACCTACATACCTACATACCTACCTATATAGTACCGATGTACTGATGTACCTATGTATGTACATAAGTCGTATTCTTCAAGCTAACCCATAAGGGAGAATGATTTATGGAATATCTCTTCCCTCTTCCCTCTCTTATCAATATCTACAAGTAGGTAAGCTTCTTTTCCCTTTTTGCCCCCCTTCACTTAAGCCCTTGTCATGTTTCGTCTATCGTCTGTCTTCACCAGACAATCGTCCCTTGAAGAATCCCTTCTAATACGCATAACTTTTCTTTGTCAGACCAACCAAACTACAGCTCACAGTACTATTTTAATTGCTTCGATGATCCGCAATGGAACACACCACCACACTTATTAACAGCCAATTCCAAAGCAAAGCCCCATACCCATACGCCCAGACCAGGTAGTGCCAATTGATTGAATAAAGTGAAGGTGGGCAGGGCAATAGAAAAAAAAGAAAAGAAATAATTATGGTGGAAACGGAAACGGAAACGGAAACAGAAACAGAAACAGAAACTCAAACAGAAACAAAAAGGCTTATATTATATTACTTGTTACTAGCTAGTACTACGGCATTTTGGGTCAACTAGCGCCAATCTCTTCTTTCTCTCTCTCTCTCTCTCTTTCTATCTATCTCTCATCTAAATCCATCCATCCATCCATCAGTTAGTCAGTTAGTCAGTTTAGTCAGTTAGTCAGTTAGTCAGTTAGTCAGTTTAGTCAGTTAGTCAGTTACTCAGTTACTCAGTCACTCAGTCACTCAGTCACTCTCTCACACACACTCTCTCTCTCACTCTCTCATTCACAGTCCATGTTCCGGCAACCGTTCTTCCCCCAATCCCAATTCCCCTCTCCCTCTCCCTCTCCCTCTCCCTCTCCCTCTCCCTCTCCCCATTTTCCCTTGCCCTTCTTTCCATCCGACGGGAGAAACATGAGATCCTTATTAAATGGCGTCTGTGAATAATAATTGGAAATGTCGCTTGTATTGAATTAAAATCCAAAACGTAGTAATGATCAAAGTACAAGAAGTCTAAAATCCCCCTCTCTTCAATCTCCATATCTAAACACCTTTTCAACACTTTTCTTCAACCCAAAACCTTCTTCTCTTTTACACCTAACAATTTATACAAAGATCAAAATAATCATTCCATCCATTTCATCAATCATTTGGTACTTTCTATCGATCACGGTCTCAAAATAATACCATTAGATCCCAATTAGTCTCACCTATTTGTTCCTCCCATTAACTACAGAGAACTCAACTCGCTTCTTATCAACAACAACCTTTTTTCTTTTTTCTCATCCTCGTCTCAAAAATTGAAGCTATTCAGAAGTTTCGCAACGCTTTCGTACTACCAACGTTACCGCCAACAACAATCAACAATCACGGGTTACGTACAAATCACACCCCCCCGAAAAAAACATCATACTTGAAACACACACATCTTTTCCCATATATCAATAGATGGTGTGGATTGAGCATTTAATCCATTCAAATTCAATAATTTGACTTTATTTGTCAAAAATGTCAAATTCTCATGATGTTCGCGGGGTTTCACCACAATTGGGTTCCAACAACAGCAATTCCGATCTATCATCCCCACCAAGATCAAGTCCCGAGATAGATGATATACAAATTCGTAATGATTCATATAGCATTACAGTCAACCAATCCAATGGAGTCGATTCAGCATCAGAAAAGCCAACCCGAAAGAAGGCAGTTAGAAAACCTAGACCAAAGGCCGGAGATGCTAGTTCGGCTACCAATACCGACGCTCCAAAACCTAAAAGAGTACGCAAACCAAGAGACCCTAACGCTCCTCCTTCCGCAAGATCACGAAAGCCAAAGGCTACGCCTTCCGAAAATACCAATGGTGGAGAATCATCACGACAAACAAAAATTACTGATGCTCCGGGAATGCATTTAAGTGATGTTAGTTTCAGTGCTCCTGCAACCCCACCAGTACAGAACGCCGTGATTGCCAATTCGGGTCAAACTGAGGTTATTCCCAAATCTTTCTTCAATTCCGCCCCACCTCAACCGAAACCTCAAGTTGCTCCACCGCAACAACCACCGCAACAAACCAGTCAGGCTCAGTCAAATATGGCAACACAACAAATACAAAGTACGGTCCGTACGAGTGGTCAAAATTATGATCCCATTAGATCTAATTATGATCCAGTTCGAGAAACCCTCGTCAGTCACCACTCGTACAACAATTCCCAAGGATCACCAATTCCACCTCAGGTTACCAACCGCGCAAGTGCATCGCCTTCCATCGCTAGCCTTGTTGACCCTCCTAATCAGCCATTAACCTCGCCATCAGCTCATTCATTTTTAATGCATCAACAACGTCAACATGATGGCAATACTTCCCTGCCTGCGTCCCCAATAGTCAACAGGTTAGGTTTATCAGCAATGTCTGAATCAAACAGCCCTCGACCCTTTGCACCTACCCCGACTTTAACTTCACAACCAATGCCGGCTCCAACCCCACCTACTGCTCCAATTGTTTTGTCGCAAAAGGAACCTCAAATTTCTAATGGCAATTCGAATAAGAAAACCGCAACCAACGGAGTTTCAGGAACATCAACGCCAAAACCGTCGGCAAAAGGCAAGGAAAAAGAGAAAGAAAAAGATATTCTTCTTACCCCGCCACCACTTCCTGGTTCAGGCCTGATGGGACTCGGAGGTAATGACGGTACAGAGACACGTGCCCCTACAATTGTTCTTGACATCCCCTTGAATGGTGATGTAAACGTTTACGTCAACTTTGCTCGTACGGCCGAGGAGAAATATGGCTGGGATGCCTTACACCCCCGATTGGCAGCTCAACGTGATCGACTTGCAAGGGTTGCAGCAGCCGGTGCAGCCTTGGAGAGAAATGGCTCCAATAAAGAGAGTGGTGACGAAATGTCACTGGATTCTGAGGGAGAGGGTAGTAATGTTGAGATGGGTGGAATGAGTGACGGGCGAATTGGTACTGATAGTGGTACAAGAAAAGCTAAAGCCGTCCCAAAGAGAAAGACTAAGGAGGATGAATACGACAAGGATGACGGTTTTGTTGATGATTCGGAGATGATCTGGGAGGAACAAGCTGCCGCTGTGAATGATGGCTTCTTTGTATATTCTGGTCCTCTCGTTCGAGAGGGTGAGAAACCAACACTCGAGAGGTATGTACCGTAAATTATTGATGAATCTCTATACAGAACTAACTTGTGACATAGGGGTGAGGGTCCAGCAAAGAAGCCTCGAGTTCGAAAGCCAAAAGCCGCCACTGGCGAGAAAGCTACCACAAGTCGTGTTAGTTCCGGTGGTAAAACTACTGCTACGTCAAGCGGAGCGGGTTCTCGTAGTGGAAACACAGCAGCACGTAAAGCTCGTATCACAAAAGCCGATCGTGCACGCATGGAGCAAGAGAAAATTGAGCGAGAGCAGATGGGTTCTATGGCCGGTATGCCTGGAGGATATAATACCATACAACTTGCACCAAGTTTGGGAGGAACACCTATGGTTTTTAATCAATAAGGCTAATCAATGGGATAAATGGCATTTGGCTGGGATCAATGGACGCACATGTTTCTATTTTTGTAGAGTTTTTGAGTCTTGAAGGATAAACCTCTTTGTATGGGTGGGGATGGTAACCTTACCAAGGCGTTGGGAGGGGCGAATCGAGATGCATATGGAGTATTGGGTTGGGAATTCACTCTATGCGCATACAATCCTGGTTGTACATTAGACTACTATCTTTGCATGACTGAACAGTTCTATGTCTTTTGACTGTACAGGTATATTGCAGCACAAAAATTTGAGATGTTTAATATTATTTTTGCTGTGCACTTGAAATCTATGAGATCTAATGGGTTGGTGATTGTGTGTGTGTGTGTGTGTTTAGGCAAGGTATGTTAAAGCGGCAAGCAGATAACAATCCATAAGAAGAATGCGAGAAGAATGCCATAGGAGCAAGTCAATGTTATGGAATATACTAGTATGAAGCTGGGGATAGACCTCTGCATTAAATTCACCTGTACATTCATCGCTGTTAGTGTATCCAGAGTCCCATAACTATCAATAAGTAGTAATAAGTAAGACGGAGAATCAAGCAGATCCCATTATCTGTATATCAATCCATATCAAGATACCCCTCGTTAAAAGCGGCCACGACCGAGCATCGGTATCAATGATATGATTGCATCACAAATCCCCAGATAATAAATAAATATATGCAACGAAAAAGTATTTCCTATCCGCATGAATCCCTGTTTATAGCTCTATTTGTTTCTCCCAATCCCTCAACTTCCCAACCCGCAATCACCACTGCCATTGGTACTGTCACACATCCGACCTTCGTATCCGTCCAGCAGTATCTCTGCAACACTACACTCCTCACAATGGCCTCAGCCACGGCCTCCCCCCAAGAAAAACCCAAACAAAGACCGTCTGCGCTCCGCAGCATCATCGCGGGGAGCACGGCCGGCGCCGTCGAAATCGCAATCACGTATCCGTTTGAATTTGCCAAGACGAGGACGCAGCTGAATCGCAGATTGCCCGAGAGTGGGAAGCTTCCGTGGCCGAAATTTGGGAGCGCCTGGTATGCGGGGTGTACGACGTTGATTATTGGGAATTCGTTGAAGGCTGGGATTAGTATGTTGTTGTTTTTTCTGGGGGGGAAAAAGGGGGGTCTTTCTTGGATTTGTTTTGGATAGTTGGGGGGAGAGGAAGGGGAGTTGTGGAATGGGAAAGATATGGATATGAATGCTAATCACAATCGCACATAGGATTCGTCGCATTCGATCAATACAAAGCACTACTCCAAGACGCCGATGGAAAAATCTCCGGGCCCAGAACCGTGATTGCTGGATTCGGAGCTGGTGTTACGGAGAGTTTATTAGCAGTGACACCTTTCGAGAGTATCAAAACTACTTTGTAATACCCCTCTCACCTCTCCCCCCTTCTTCTTCCTCTCCAAAAACTCTAACAATCTCCAGAATCGACGACCGCAAATCCGCGAAACCACGTCTTCGAGGTTTTCTCCACGCCGTCCCCATCATCGCCCGCGAAAGAGGCTTGCGCGGATTTTTCCAAGGATTCGTCCCCACCACCGCCCGTCAATCCGCCAATTCGGCTGTCCGTTTCGGCTCCTACACCTCGCTTCGTCAACTCGCGCAATCCTATGCCGCGCCCGGCGAAAAGCTGGGTGCTTTGTCGACGTTTGGAATTGGGGGATTGGCAGGTATCATAACGGTCTATGTGACGCAACCACTCGATACGGTGAAGACGCGCATGCAGAGTATCGAGGCGAGAACGCTGTATAAGAATAGTTTCCACTGCGCGAGTCTGATTGCGAAGAATGAGGGACTGTTTACCTTTTGGAGTGGGGCCTTGCCGAGATTGGGGAGATTGATTTTGAGTGGTGGGATTGTGTTTACGATGTATGAACAGAGTATTGAGTTGATGGGGAGAGTGGATCCGAATGGTAGGTATATCTAGGGGGAAGGAAGAAGTAATTTTGGGCAAGCAGTAAAGAATCGCCAGGCCTCGTAGAATTCCGTAATATACCTCGAGGGTACCAGATTTGCAGTGGACATTTGCTCGCAGCTTTGGATATCTGGGGTGGTAGTCTCGGTAGGAGGATTGGAGTGACAAGCTGTATGCTTTGTATGTATGTATGTATGTATGTATGTACAGAACAAGATTTGCCATTGCAACTCCCTTCCTTTTGGGCACATGGAAAGAAAGTGGGGGAGGAAAGAAAGAAAGAGCTTGGTTTATGGAGATCTGGAATTTTAAGGCCCGAGTAGAAGTTCCTCAATGAATATATTATGATCCCCATTGAAATCTAGACCCCTCTGTTTACCGCGTGATACATCATACAGCAAGCATCCATTCATCCATCCCTTCCTTCATTCATCGAAGCCACTGAACTTACTAAACGCCTAGTATTTACAAATTGCATTCCCTATTCATATATATACATAAACGTTTGAAATTTACCATGTTCTTTTTGTTTTTCTTTAAATCATCATAATTGTAAATCTCTCATTGAAATCGTAAAATCCCCTTCCACTTGTTCACCTGTTGTTGGAACCAACTTCTATTCGGCGCCTCCTCGAGCTCTTTGACGAGATCTTCGTAGTAGGTTGGGTTACTGGCTGGTTTGAGGGTTTTGCTTGTTAGAGGGTACTAGATTTGAGAGGGGTGTTAGTTGGGTTTATGATTCTTTAAAATGAGCGAAAAGAATCATCCAGTTCTCTCGTCATATTGCTTCCTTTTCCTCATTTTCTCACATCGCCTTCTCTTTATCTTCTCCCTTCCGCCGAATTTGCCCTCCCTTTCCTAGATCCCCGAAAAGTAAAAATAAAACATACCTTCCCCATATACCGATTCTCCACCAAACTATACAGTGCATTTACCTGTACAAGCTCTTTCTTTTCATTGAAATTGCCAGCAGCGGACACGCGTTCCATGCGGCGACGGAGAGCGTCTTGGAATTGGGCGTCCGGACGTAGAGCATCTTTTGGCCAGCGGGAGAGTGCGCGGAGGTAGTGGCGGTAGGCGGGCTAGAGGTAGAGGAGGGGGTGTTAGTTGGGTGGTTTGGGTTGGGGAGGGGAGGGGAGACATGAGGGGAAGGGGAAGTGGGGAATAGGAAAGGGAGGCGTGGAAGTGGATGAGTATATAGTTTACACAGGGCAAGAAGTTCAGATGATCTTCATAACATAACCATAACCAATTCATGCTATTTCATCCCATCATATCCCATCCCATCCCATCGCATCCCATCCCATCCCATCTAGATCTAGACTTCTAGCTCTAGCGAGCACATCTCATGGCAGTATATTTCGCCCCCCCTCAAAAAGCTTAACCATTCGATTTCAAAACAGCATCCAGCATCAAAGGTAAAGGGCAAGGTACAATTCAATGAAACCCAAAACTCACCGATTGCGACATAATGTATGAGATAAATTAATTTCTCTCATACACTTCGTTACCAAGGAAGAATGACAGGGAATATTTCGAGAATAATTAAATTGGAGGGGGAGAAATAAAATGGAGTTTTCAATGCAGATATATTCGATGTGTGATAGATAGATGTGGTGTGGTAGGTACACTATGCGATCATCACTTTTTTTTTTCGAGGTCGGGATGGGAAGTTGCGCGGTAAGGCGAGTGTGAGCTAGAGTGGAATGAGACTTTTAGTGCATGTTATTATGCGCGGTTGTCCATAGGTGCTTGGTCTGGTGGGTGTGTGGTTAGTAGATTTGGTTATGTTGATGGGAGATTTGGGGGGGGGGTGTATTTAGTAGAATTGATTATGTCGATTGGGGGATTTGGTTGCTGGTGATTTGGGGGCATGATTTGTAAAGACTATAGGCACGGGGTGAGGTATATTGTAGAGAGGTGTATGATTGACTATTGGAATGTACTAGTATAATAATTATTAATTATTAAATATATAAACAATTATATAACATAGTTTATATACATATAGACCATATTACTATATAGACTACTTTCACCTCAATTCACATATTCAAATCTATATTATTCAATAACTATTAATTCAATTAATTGAAACTTTTAAGAATCTAATAATCTAAGATTTATTATATTATTTTGATAGATTTTTCTATTATATTTTATCAATCTATATTTACTATAATATCAACTAGAATTCCCTTCCCTATTAGAGTTTCCTTTATTTTGATATTTATTATATCGAGCTTGAATATCAATCTCTTTCTGAAATAATATATCTATTACATTTTGCCCAGTAAGTATCCTTTCGTATTGTAATTGAGTCTTTTTCGTATATCAACATTGATTTAATATTTCATTTGCTTTTCGAAATATATAGTTTTTTATATCTAAAAGTGTATTCTCATATACTAATCTCTTTATATCCTTAACTAAAGCTTATTATACGACGTATATCAATCGTTGTTCGATCGGGCTAGTATAGTACTAAGCTCGAGCCGATTGTATATAATAGTTGTATACACGCTCTCTTTAGATTTATAGCTTTTAATTCTAAGGTTGATCTTTGGAGTGTATTAAGTTCTTCATATTATTAAAAGCTTTTTTAGATAAGAAATAGAGTAATATACATATATGCTTATATATATCGTATACTTTGTATACTTTTAGCTCGGCTTATTATCTATTCTTTCGTATGTTTATAAACCTTGGATTAGATTCTTTAGTGTTATCTTTAATTTCTTATTCTTTATTTTCTGAGCTATGAATTTAGATTCAATAAACCTTGTGATTAGAGAGCTTTATAGCAAAGTAATTTATTAGTGGGATGAAATCGTTTTTCTATATTCTCTGATCCTTGAATATTGCTTTCCAGTTTCGATTTCTATATATCTGAAACCCTCTCTTTCTGATACAGAAAAGTTCAATAGTAGTTCCCAAAAGTTTGATATATGGTTACCTTCGATTAGGGCAAAATTATAAGTAGATAGATAGTACAGCGATCGATAACTCTATAGCTCAATTCTATTATGTATACTTAAATCTTGAATCCCAGATATAAGCTATAGTTCTATTTCAGTTTTCTTCTTTTAATCAGAACGTTCCTTTCAATTACATTACAATTTTGAATTAACTTATATATATCTACAACAACCCGAATAAAGTTCAGGAAGCTAAAGATAAGCTATACACTTTTAAACAAAGAATTGATTTTCTATATACTTATATTGCGAAATTCGAATATATTTTTTACGAAGTGTATAGGCAGAATTGGTTTGATTCGAATAAGATCTCGACTTTCTGCAATAGATTTAATACTATATTTAGAAATCGTTTTGCTTAATAGCTTACTTTTCCCTATTTGTATTCCGACTTTATTTAGGTGATATAATAGCTAGCCGTATATATAGCGAATGGATTTAGTAATCCGCTTTACTCCGGCATTCTACAAATATTACAGAATCTATTCCATTATCGGAACCCAAATCTAATAGATGTTAACAACCTTAATATTATTGATTCTTTTAATACCTTTAATAGTCCATTTATTAAGAAAGACTCTATCCCTATACGTCCATATCTACATACACTAGAATTCACTTCTGTCAAAAGGATATATCTTTGAAAAGAAAATAAGTGTATACAATATAGAAGTGTCTTTCATTAGGTATATACCTACTATCTTGACCTGTATTGTCACGGGTTCATACTAGCCTCATACTAGTGTAAGGCTTAGTCATCACTAGCTATATAGTTGATACGGTTTTAGAACCTTTCTCTTCCTTCCTTATAGAATATCATATATTATATCTAAGTGCCTACTATTATACACTCTTATATTGTAATAGTATATTCTATTATACTAAGACTCTATTGCTATTCTCTTCTAGTAATCTGGTTTGAAAATAATCTTCATCTTTGTTCTTGTTTTTGTTTTCGTTTTTATTTTTGCTTTTAAAAATAGTAGATATTCTAAGCTTATCTATTATAAACCAAATATTAATATATAATTAGATTTGTATATCCATTCGTACTATCTATAGCGAATAGTAATATTTTACAAACAAATTATTAAAACTCACTGATATCGATCTTTATATATTTGTTAATATTGTATTAAAATATTATAGCTACTTTATTTATCTCTTCAATATTGTAAATAATGTTTTAGATACTTTTTATAAAGTAAAAAACAATACTTTAAATAAACAAAAGAATTGTATTCTTTTCGATAATCTGAATAATCAAATCCGATTTCAAGAAAAAGTAAATACAACTTTAAGAAAACAGTTCAGTTAATAAAACTAATCTGTATAAGATAATACTCGACTTTTCCAACAAACCTTTTACAATCCAAAACCTTTTAAAGGAGAAAAGACTGTAGTGATGGCTCAACAAAACGAATATCTAGTATAGAAATAGGGTTTTCAATTTTGTTGGAGGATTGATTTTATTATATTTGATATAGAAAGGAAAAAGATACTCTATATAACCTCTTTTATTAAAGGATATATATATTAAAAACATTTATAAGATATCAATGAAATCCTAGTAGATACTTCAATCTATAAGATTGCTAAAACATTCCTCAAAAAATTCAATACTTTTTATATAACAATTGATTCGGAACAAAAAGCGATTATATAGTTCGACAAATTAAAGATAGAAAAATATATACTCTTTTCCACCTTTTATACCAATCTAGAATATTTAGAAAAATAATGTTATAAATCTAATAGAGAAATAGTCCTAGTATTGAAATAAAAAGTCTTTAATGAGCTGAAGCTTTTGGTCTGGGTAGATTCAAATCCATATATATTTGATAATATCGAAGGATAAATAAGAAAATTCAGTATTTGGAACTAAAACTACAAAGAAAACAATTATTATATTATTTCTGTTAATATAATAATAATAAACCTATATAACTAACCTTATTCTAACTCAATAATACCAATAACTATCCCTTTATAATCTATTAGTAACCTAATGAATCTAAATACTATTAAAATATAATAAGAATGAAATCGTAAGGAAAAATAACACTTTAGACTTTGCTATTATTGTAAGAAAGTAAGTTATTTGGTATAGGAATATAAAGCAAAAAAGACTATTAATATACAAAAAGCTATTTGAGGAATAATACAAGATTTATAAAAAAGAGTATATTATAGTAAAGGATATATTAAAAAACAACAATTTAATCAAAGTAATTATAATAATAATTATTTAAATCGAAACAATTATAATAATCTATATTATTTAAAATAAAATTTTTAAGAAAACTTTTATCAATATTATCAGTTTAATATATTCCAGGGCTATATCGAAAATGAATTAGTATTATTCTTTAAAAGTATTTCAAATACTCTTCGAAGTATTACAATATTCCCCTCTCCAATTAAAGCTTATAAATTCTAGGGAAATACTTTATCTCTATAATAAATCGTTAGTGAAGATCAAATAGGGATAAGGAATAGATCAAACAAATAGTAGATAATAATGAGCCGTTATAGTTTAATTCTATAAATAGTAAATCTCTATTTGTTCAAATTATTATATTCTTAATGTATAATTTCTTTTTTAATATAATTAATTTAATTGATAGTGGATACTCTAATAAAGCTTTTACTGATTGCTTTTTTATTATCTAATATAATATTTATACAAAACCTTTATTATACTATCAACAATTCCGATTAACTGATAGTAATATTACCGATATTATTATTGAATACTTTATAATATTTATAGTAATAGGATTATATCAAAAAACCTAGATATTCTTTATTACAAAACTGTTTTCTAATACTTTTATTATCTTTGGATTACTCTAACTATAATACCACAACCTATATATAGATTGGGTGAATATAATACTATTATTCACCTCTCTATATTATATAATATCATACTATCCAAAAAACATATATAGGTATTAAACCCCAATTATTTAATCATTTCAATAATCCGATATTATTACTATTATCTATAAACAAAAGTCCCCAAAAAAGATTTGGAATGTATTATTATTAATCAAAATATTCCTTCGAAACGCTTATCAAGCAAACAATTATTACAAACCAATCATAGAAAACAGTAACAAAAATATTAATAATAATTATGAATCAACCGATTCTAAGAATATATTTATTGAACCATCTCTTACACTTAATAAAGATTATTATTGTACTATAACTTACAATAGTAATATAGCTTTATAAGCTCATATAATCCGAAATCAATCTACTTTATATCCAATACCTGTTAGTAAAATTACTAGCTAAAAACGAAAGTAATCAAATCCAATAAAAGAATTACTATTATTATTAGTAATACTCTTACTAAAACAATCATTGAATCTTAATTCAAATATGGAAGATATTCGCTAGCTTTAAGCTTTAAGCTTTATATTTTTTTATAAACAGGATAGTATTCGAATTATAAAAATAACTTAGAAAGAACTAGATTAAATTGAAAAAGCCTAGGACAAACTAGGCTAAATATCTAAATACAACTTTGATTTTGATAAGTAAAATTGTAAATATATTCTTTAAGAAAAAGGTATTATTATTAAAGCCTTAATAATAATATTAATATATTTATATGATTTCGTTTGAAATTACTATTGGTAGGACTGTTTAAATAAAATTATGAAAATAGATATAACAAAGTTTTTTATTAAAAAACTGAATCTTAATAATAACAAAATACAAAACAAACTATTCTTCTAACTATAGAACAAGCTATTAGCCTTCTTGTTTTGAAATATTGAAATCTTATTTCTATAAAAAGCCTAGAATCATAAAATTAAACTTATACTAAACAAAGAACTATTATATTTCAAAAATAAACTACTTTCGCTTTTAGAATTTAAAATAATTAGAAAATGAATTAATAAAAACCTATTCAAAGGATTTATTTGGGAATCGCATTCCTATAATACAACACCACTACTTTTAACAATAAAACCAAATAGAGGAGTTTATATTTGCTAGGATTATTATAGTTTAAATAATATCACTATCAAAAACCACTATTCTTTATTTATTAAAAAGGAAATACTCAATGCTTTGTATAATACAAAAGTATATTCTAAATTGGATATTATCGCTATATTTAATAAACTTTGTATCGTAGAAAGGAATAAATAGAAAACAGTATTTATTACACGTTTCGGTTTATTCAAATTATTAATAATACCTTTTGGATTATATAATATATCAGTATCTTTTCAATATTATATCAATCATACTTTATTCAATAAATTCAACAAATACTATACAATATATCTCGATAATATCCTCATTTATTCCAATAACTTATCTGAACATAGAAAACACATTCACACTATTATTTAAAAACTAATAAATACAAACCTACAAATTGATATCAACAAATACGAATTTGAAACAACCTCTATATAATATCTCGGTCTAATTATAACCACAAATAATATTAAAATAGATTCCAACAAAATCGAAACTATTATATTATAGAAGCAACCCATTTCAATTAAAAATCTATAATGCTTTCTAGGATTTACCAATTTCTATCAACGATTTATTAAAGATTTCTTTAAGATCTATTATACCTTAAATAATCTATTATAAAAAAACAATCCTTGATTATAGAATAAAGAATATAATACTATTTTCAAAACCTTAAAAACCGTTTTTATTATTATATTGGTGTTAATCTACTTCGATTATAGAAAATGTACTATCCTAGAAACCAATGCTTTGAATTGGGCCTCTAAAAAAGTACTTTCTTAGTATAATAAAGATAATATTTTATGGCTAGTAGTGTATTTTTCTTTTAAACATTTTATAGCTAAATACAATTATAAAATATATAATAAAAAGCTCTTTGCTATAATTAAATCAATGGAAGAATAGCACCCTAAACTTTAGGGCTTTTAGTAAAAGTTCGAAATCCTTATAAATCACAAGAATTTAGAATATTTTATAATAATGAAAGCATTGAATTAGAAATAAATTCACTAATCCGAATTCCTATCCCAATACAACTTTCATATTGTATATCAACCCAGAATAAAAACAATATACCTGGATATATTAAATCATAAAAAGAAGAATAGATTAGGTCTTTCAAATTCAAATAACGAATATTTAAAAAATAAGGAAAGAATAATATTACTAATTATTAGATTCAATATCGATCTATATAATAAATTAAAAAAAGATATTATATTAGTATTTACCAATCTAATAATTCCTATAGAAAACAAATCTATAAATCAATTAATTAATAATACTTATATAAAATCTGAGATAGTATAATAGTTTATAATTACAATTCAAAACCCACAAATACAAAAATAGCCGAAAGACCTCCAAAATATTATAAAAATAACAATATAAGATTGTTATATAATTAATAATAAATTGTATTTTTATAAAAAGCTTTGAATATTATTAAATAACAAATTGAAAGTATAAATTATTTATAGAACATATTCTTTTAGTCTAACTAGATATCCCGGTTATATAAAAACTATCGATCTTGTTTTTAGATCTTATTGGTGGATAAATATGTATCAAGAGATTGAGGTTTATATATAAGTATACGAATTATATACCTATACAAAATCCTTTAAATCAATTCCGCCAAATTTCCTAAAACCCCTTCCGGTTTTATTTCGAGTATGGTTAGATATATCCATTAATTATATTACACCCCTCCCAGAAAGTAAACATTTCGAATCTATATATAAATATATCTTAGTTGTGATTTATAGATTAATAAAAATATACTATTTTATTAATACAAGAATTTTAATTATAAAAGAATTAATCAATGTTTTTATAAACCAGATCTATACTTTATATAACTTATTCAATAATATCATTTCGGATTGCGGAATATAATTTGTATCAGGATTTTGGTTTCAACTATCTGAAAAAGTAACAATCATTTTTAGATACTTTTCAACCTTTCATTTATAAACCAATGGATAAACCAAATATATTAACTTTGTTCTTGAATAATATCTCTATGCTTTTATCAACTTCTATTAAAACGATTGGATGGAATAGTTATTATTAATAAAATTCATATCTAATAATATAGTTTTAAAAACAATAGAATACTCACTATTCTTTGTTAATTATAGCTTCAACCTATATATCAATATCAAGCCTAGCAAATTATATCCATCAGAATTTATATTAGTACAAAAATGTGAATTTTTCAAAGGAAATAAGATTGTAGATAGAATAAAGTAAATTATAGAGCAACTCTAAGCCTTTACTAAATAGACTGTTTTTATATACAAGGAGTATATAAATCATTACAAATCAAACTCTCTATACTATAATATAGGATAGAAGGTATTTATTAATATAAAGAATATAAAGATATTATAAAAAACAAAGAAACTAAATAATAAATGGATTAACCCTTATAAGATTATAAAGATATACTCTTACTTATATCTTATTCAACTACTGGAAAATATACGGATATTCCTAGTATTCTATTATTTGCTTTTTATCTCTGTAAACGAAAGTATACGTTTCCCAAATCAAGCTAATATCAACAATTCAGAATCCCTAACTACACAAAATAGAATCCTTAAAAGAAAAAATGAAAAGAATAAACCAATACAAAAATAGATATTTGAAGGAATATTAGATAATCATAACAAAGATGGATATCATTATTTAATAAAATGGAAATATTATACCCCAACCTAATAACCAACCTTTAATCTAAAAAGTAATAAAAAGATAATAGCTGAATACTATTATCTATACCCTGAAAAACCTGGCCCTCCAAAATGGGTATTAAACAATTCGAAAGCCAACTTGATATTGAAATCTACGATATACAAAACATTAGAACTAAAATGCTTGTTAAGACAAAAGAAAGTACGATTTGAATAAAAAAAATATACTAGCTTATATTTAAGCTTACTTGGGATAAACAAATCCTGAAGGGGGAGGTACTATCACAAGTTCATATTAGCCTTATATTAGTATAAGACTTAGTTATCACTAGTTATTGTTACGGGAGCTGCCTCTAGGGTCACGTGGAAGTGTCTAGAGATCTCTCG